>VMDR010016279.1:0-21342 GCA_007922815.1 Macrotus californicus | reverse complement strand
TTTTTTTTTTTTTTGCTTTTTATTCATTTGGATTTTTCCTGTTATGAGGTGTACAGTATGAAACCAACCTTCTTTCTGGATGTTTTCTCATTTTTTTACTCAGTTTTCCATGACTATTTATTGAATAATTCATCTTTCCCTAGTTATTTGAGATACTTTTAAAATATACTATGTTCCTAATTTGTTTATTTCTGAATTTTCAAAAAATTTAACTCCAGTGAACTGTTATTGAGTTGCTCTATACTGTTTTAATTAAGAATGTATATTTTAAAATATAGCAGAGCTAGTACTCTTTTTCAGAATTTTCATAAATATTTTTGTTTGTATTTTTTTCTTTTAAAAAGTCAACTTGGGGCAAAACTTCACGGAGGCTTCCCTCTCGTATCTTGGCCACCAACACGCCATCCAGACTGAGGAAGACCCAGAAACTTTAGGCCCATGTGAGCCACGGCCGCGGCTGCACGGGCAAGCACAGGAAGCACCCAGGAGGCCAAGGTAATGCTGGTGGCTTGCATCCTCATAGGACTGACTACGGCAAATGTCACCCGGGTCACTTTGGGAAAGGTGGTATGAGGCACTACCGCTTACAGAGGAACCAGAGCTTCTGTCCACTGTCAACCTGGATAAACTGTGGACCTCGATCAGTGAGCAGACACGGGCAAATGCTGCCAAAAACGGGACCGGAGCCGCTCCCGTCACTGCTGTGGTGCATTTGGGCTACTACAAAGTTCTGAGGGAGGGAACGCTCCCAAAGCAGCCTGTCCTTGTGAAGGCCACGTTCTTCAGCAGAAGAGCTGAGAAGATCAAGAGTGTTGGTGGGGCCTGTGGGCTGGTAGCTGGAAGCCATATGGAGGAGAGAGAGTTCATTAAATACTCACAAGTGCTTTTGTCTTCTGGTCTGAGTGTAGGTTCTTTGGCACCTGGACCCGTGTGCCAGAAACCCGCCTAACAGGTTCTAGGAGACAAAGGTACGAGGACCTGGGCTCCTCTGCCAGCTCCTCTGAGAAAGTGTGCAAGACACTACCAACACTTACAGGCCTTGGTCTGTTACCTGCCTTCAACTTTTCATTTATAAAGTGAAAATGATAGCAAAATAAATAAATAATTAATAAATAAATAAAAGGTCAACCTGGGAGAACTGACATTTATGATATCTTATTTAAGAAATGTGTATGATTTTTAATTTAAATCCCCATGTGTTCAACAGTAGCATGTGTTTTTAACTGAGGGGTATCTTATACACCGTAAGCTTCACTCCTTTTGGTGGACAGTTCCACGAATTTTGACACGTGAATCTGGTCCTACGTAACCTCCACTGCACTCACTCTCCTTTGTAGTGCTCCTCCATCGCTCCTGTGCAACTTATGGTCAGCTCTCCCTCCCTAGTTCTGGACCACCACTGATCAGTGTTTTATCCATATATTTCAATTCTTGTTATAATAGATATTTATTTAAAGTTATATATTTGTAGCCCTAATGGTTCTAAATTGTACGTTTCAGGTTGAAGCAACACATTAAAATACTGAGGACAGCCCTGGCTGGTGTGGCTCAGTGGACTGAGTGCAGGCCTGCAAACCAAATGGTTGCTGGTTCGGTTCCCAGTCAGGGCATGTGCCTGGGTTGTGGGCCAGGTCCCCAGTGGAGGGTGTGCGAGAGGCAACCACACACTGATGTTTTTCTCCCTCTCTTTCTCCTTCCCTCTCCTCTGTCTGAAAATAAAGAAATAAAATCTTTAAAAATAAAATAAAATACTGAGGACAGATGCATCCACAGATTTCGATTACATGATTATTTCTTTGCCCATTCTTCTCTTCTTTTTCTTTCCCAAATAACCTCTTACAGATATGGTTCAAGGTGGAATTTATCCTCCTCATATTTGTCCACTGCTATTTATTTTCTGAGAGAGGGGAAGGGAGGGAGCAAGAGAGGGAGAAAAACATCAGTGCGTGAGAGGAACATCAGTGAACATCAGCTGGTAGCCCCTCACACACCCCCAGCTGGGGCCCTGGCCTGCAACCCAGGCAAATGCCCTGCCAGGGAATTGAATCTGTTACCTTTCGGTTTGCAAGGTGGCGCTCAATCCACTGAGCCACACAAGCCAGGGCAGCCCACTGCTCTCTAAGCAAGATCTGCTGTCTCATGAACGGGTCCAGTGCTCTCTTAATGTGAACATCCTGTTGTTATACAGGTTCTCAGGAAGCCTTCTTATGGCTTCTTTTACATTGTCACCCACGTGTATTGTGCGGTCCCCCATTAACCCCAGTTGATTGAATCCCACAGCATGTGATGCCATTTTTGAATACCTTCCCCCCACTAGTTTGATGCTGCAACAGCAGGCCTGCTCACCATTTTGACCTGAGATTCTATCCTCATAGTTTTGTCTATACTTGACTGTCATATAATAGGAATCAGATGGTATAAAGCATTTGATTCTAGCTTTCACTAGGCAAAGTGCATTTGAAGTGCATTCATGTTGTCATGTGTATTAGTTTCTTTTTAAAGAGATTTTATTTTTAGAGGGGAATGGAAGGAGAAAGAGAGGGAGAGAAACAACGTGTGGTTGCCTCTCATGCACCCCCTACTGGGGTCCTGGCCTGCACCCAGGCATGTGCCCTGACTGGGAATTGAGCCTGCGACCTTTCTGTTCACGGGCTGACACTCAATCCACTGAGCTACACCAGCCAGGGCAGGACTTTCTTCTCTGAAGCCCAATTGCTCTAGAAGCTTTCTACTTAGTCTTTCTGCCTCTATTCTTGTCTCCCTGAAATCCATATTCAACAAGGTTGACAGAGTGATTTATTTAAAAATTTAAATTTGACAATGGCACTTTCATATGTAAAATCCCTAAGTCTCTCCTCCTAAATATTATGTATTATTTGTTTTGGTCCTCTCTCTCTACTACCTAATTAGATTAAAATGACATCCCCCACCCCCTCAACACACACACCTCCCTGACCCTGTTATTAGAGAAAAGCTCTTGCCCCAACTTTGGCTAACTCCTGAGTCAGTCAGTAGATCCTTTCTCGAAGAAGCCTTCCCTGAAAATCCCTCTCTCCAAAGTCTACATTAAGTCCCACTCTCTTTGCTCCCATAAATCCATTTATTCTTTCATCTAAAGAATATTTATACTCTGTTCCAGGCAATGTGTCATATGGTTCCTGCTATAGTTGAGTGACGTATGAATCTTGTAAACTTCAAGTGCTTTAAAGCAGCGATTTTCAACCAGTGTGCTGCTAGAATTTTTAAATCATGCAATTATCTATTTAGTCAGGGGCACTGGCCTCTTTTCCCTTAGTTTGTGAAATAAAGAAATTTACAACAGCCAGCACAGTTGTTCCATGTGAATGAATAAAAATGATACTTTTCTATAGGTCAGATTGGCAAAAAATATATTTTTTTGGTGTGCCACGGAATTTTAGTGTGTGTGTGCCATGAGACAAAAAAGGTTGAAAATCGCTGCTCTGAAGGAGTAGAATTCTATTAGAGTCCTTAATAAAGGAATTTGACTTGGGGCAGTAAGTGAAGGCTTCCCTTATAAAGTTATGCTTAAGCCCTGAATGGTGTGACTCGGTGGATGGAGCACCGGCCCGGACTGCGAACCCAGGAGTCACGGGTTAGGTTCCCACATGCCGAGGTTGTGGGCCAGGTCCCCCGTTGGCCGTGTATGCAAGAGGCAACTGATTGATGTCATCTCTCACAAATTGATGTTTCTCTCCCTCTCTTTCTCCCTCCCTTCCCCCTCTCTAAAAGTAAATAAAATCCTTTTAAAAAAAGTTATGCCTAAGCTGAGGAATGAATAAAAGAGAAGGGGAGATTGTAGCAGAGAGAACAAAGCCAAAGTCCCCTTGAGAGGAGTTGAAAGGCCAGTGCAGTAGAACCACAGAGAAGGCGGTGTGTGCGCAAAATAGCTAAAGAAGTAGTCTGGCCAGAAAAAAAAAGGTCATGGCTATGTTAATGATTTGGGCTTAAAACAAGGACATCTGAATACATACTACATACTTGCTATTCAAGAACTGTTAATTTTTAAAAGAGATAATACAATAGAACCGTGGTTATGCTAAAAAAAAAAAAAAGTCAGTATTTTCAGAGCTACATAATAAAATGTTTAGGATTTGCTTCTAAATAATCCCAGGGAAGTAGGAAAGGTGGGTGGGCCAGAGATGAGACAAGACTGACCATGAGCTGATGATGGTTGAAAATTGGCGGTTAGTACATGAGAATTCAGTATTTTATTCAAATTTTGCACATGCTTGAAATTCCCAATAACTTAGAAAAAAGGATGTTGGTTTTTATTCTAAGAGCAGTGAGAAAATATGAAGTACTCTAACACTGGCACACACAGGTTTAATTTAAAAAAATTTTTTAAAAAGATTTTATTTATTTTTAGAGAGAGGGGAAGGGAAGGAGAAACATCAGTGTGTGGTTGCCTCTCCCATGTCCCCCACTGGGGACCTGGCCTGCAAGTCAGGCACGTGCCCTGACTGGGAATTGAACCAGAGACCCGTTGGTTCACAGGGCTGCACTTAACCCACTGAGCTACACCAGGCAGGGCTCAGGTTTAATTGTTAAAAACTCATTCTGGCTTCAGTGCAGAGATCAGATTGGAAGGTGGGCAGTGGCTGAGGGAGACCATTTTTGTGTACTTTTAGATTTATCCTCATCCAAGGGCATGCTAATTGATTTTAGAGAGAGGGGGAAGGAGGGAATCATCGATATGAGAGTTGCCTCTTGCATAAGCCTCTACATCACAGGGGGCAAACACAAGACCCGTGGGCCAAATCTGCCCCTCCACCTTGTTTTACCCGGCCCGGCACCTTGTTTCTACCTGGTGCAGTGCTGCACTTCTTGCCTCTACTTAAGGAGTAGTTACATTCATACAGTCCTAAAATTACATTTGGCCCTTTGAAGGCAACCATGTGGCTGATGTGGCTCCTAGTGAAAATAAGTTTGACACTCCTGTTCTACATGAACCCACAACCTAGGCATGTGCTCTGCCCAGGAATCGAACCCATGACCTTTTTATTTACAGGATGACCCTCAACCAAGCCTCACTGGCCAGGACCATTTCTGTAGTTTTGTCATGGCTCAAGAAGAGATGATGGTTTGACTAAGGAATAGAAATGGAAATAAGTGAAAGGGTACAAGAATCATTTTGGAGAACTTGAGAGGGAGGGGAGCTGACGTTCACGGAGACAGGGAACAATGCAAGAGGACATGTTTGGGGGTAGGAAAGGAAGATCGTGGGCTTAGTCTTGGACAAGTTGTGTTATGGGTGCCTATACACCTAAGAGGAAGTTTCAAGGAGGCAGTCTGAAGATGAGAGAAAGCTGATACTAAACTGGGGATCAAAGGCATGTCACAGGTGATCACAGACGTGTGATTGTTGTAATCTCTGCATAGATGAAAGGGAGTTCAGTGTGAGAAGAGAATCTCAGGTTGAGAATTAGAACTCTTAAACATTTAATGATCCAGGAGAACATGTTCTAAAAAAGAGACACAATGTTGGGTAGCAATAGTCAGAAAAGTGGAAAAAAAACAATGTCATGTTATCTAAGGGATGGTCAAGTGTCCAATGTTTCTGAGAATCAAAATAAATTTAAAAATCACCCATTTAGTGAGATAGACAATGGTGATTTCTCAAGGCTTTATGGTGTAATGGGGGCAATGAAACTAATGGGATGAGAAGTGTGAGACTTGAGCAACTGGAGGAAGCACACTTCTTAGAACTTTGGCTGTGATGGTAAGGGGAGGGCGGGAGGGAGAGCTGTGCTTCAGCGTTTAAGAGGAGCAATATCTGAGTATGTCTAAATGTCAACGGGATCACAGTGAAGGGGAACAGAATACAAAGGAGAGACGAGAGCAGTAGGAGATAGGGTTCAAGACAACGGGACCATTTAGTCATGAGCAGATTCCTCCTCTATCGGAGCAGGAAGGAAGGACAAGTAACCTACAGTGGATTTCTAAACTGAGCGCTGGTTTCTTTGTCAACTCCTCCCATTGAAACTAGAATCTAAGAATGAGGGGGCAGTTGGGGGCTTGAAAAAATTGAAGTCTGAATAACAAAGCCTGAAGTTGGAGATAATGAATTGAGATAAAGGCTAAATTTTTGTGTGCTTCATCAAATGCTCTGATGTAGTCCCCAAACAATGGGGTCAAACAAAGGCATCACCTACATCTGTGGTTGTACTTAACTACTTTTAACTTATCCATTTGACTGACTCTCTCCCAGTAAACTGGACAGAGGGCAAGTGCTACATTTTAACCAGCTTTCTATGCGTGGCTCCAGATTTAAGGCCTTGATCAATGTGACTTCTATGTCAAATGTAAAATAAATCAAGTTACTGCCTTTATTTGCAGCAAAAGTGGAAGAGAATTTCCTTAGCTGCTATGCTTATTATTTACCTAGGATTAGTCAGACTGCTTTACATAAATTAACTCATTTAAGCCACACATGAAATAACCCAGTGAAGATCACTTCCCCGATGAAGAAACAGAAGCACAAGGATAACTTTCTAAGGTCCCACGGGAGTTAAGTGACAGAGCTAGGATTTGAGTGAAGCCTGAAAATCTGTGTCCACTGTATGAACTTGTATGTCCTATGCCTCTGCAGCAGCAGCCAAATGGGTGAACACCATGGTGATTATCAGAACTGTTTAAATTGGAACTAGATAAAACTGAAGAGTTCCTGTGCTTGCTCCTAATTTTTCTAGCACTAAACTTTTGTATAATTGGCCCTGGCTGGTGTGGCTCAGTGGACTGAGCACCACCAGCATGTGAACCAAGGAGCTGCAGGTTGAATTCCCAGCCAGGGAACATGCCTGGGTTACGGGCCAGATCCCCAGCAGGGGGCACACAAGAGGCAACCACACATTGATGTTTCTCTCCCTCTCTTTCTCCCACCCTCTCTAAAAATAAATAAAGTCTTAAGAAAATATTTTTTGGTGTAATTGCCACTTAGGCAGAAAAGAGTTTACGTAATTATGTAAATTAATAAACATTGACTGCAACATCAATAACCAAAAGAAGGAGTCTAATAATTTTATATTATAGACTAAAACAGTAATCACCTTCAAGGTTTGGAAACTTTGTAAAAACACCTACTATTATGATGTACTTATTTCATAAATATTTCAAAAATCAACATCAATAGTATTAAGTTACATCTGCCTAATAGTATATAACGCTGATATTTGAAAAACACATCAGAGCCCACTTCAATATCTTATGGGCATCAGAATATCAAACGTGAAAAAAGGAAATAAAGAAATGAGCATTCATCTGGCAAGGGATGAAGTGTCTTCCCTTCCTATAGAAAACATTCTAAACAATGGGGCAAATTAAAAACTTCTAAATTGAAAGAAGGCTTTTTAGAAATAGTTCATCTCAGAAACTGCATTATTATTGCAAACCCCTACTATGTGCCTACAGAACTCGGGGTACATTCTTGGGGGTTTACAGAGCTTTGCTTGTATGCTGACTTTGCCCTTAAGGAGCTTACGATCTCATGAAAAGATGGAGAAAGCAGATGTGACACAGTAATGACTGAACAGACTCCACAGATAAAAAATTACCACGAACGTAAAACACATACTGCAAAATCAGAGTTAGTGTGGATAGCAAGGGTAGTAGACAGTACTGGATATATCCAGCTTCCTAAAGGAGACAAATACCTGGAATATTCAAGAGACAGAGAGAAGCCAAGAAAAATTCTACTTGCTGCCTCTATCTTTCCTTACTCTCCGTGCTGAAGAAAATTGCAGAACGAGGAATAGGAGGATAGAGATGAAGAGAAACTTTTCAGTACTCTTCAGCACCTCTGATCATCAGACTGGAACAAAACTCAGGTTTCGGTTAACAGCTGTCCTATAGCCACCCTAAATGGGTTCAAAGAAGTAAAAACCAGTTTCTCTGCACTAACTGCATACTTACATAGGTGGGGCACCTTAAAGACTGCACTGGCAACTACTAGATTTAAGGCAGAAAGTACCTTTATGGAGGAACCATACTGTCAAGTACAAAGGGTAATGGCTGGAAGTTGGAAACACCCATAATAGGTAATAGGAAATAGATGTTTAATATTAATGAGCTGAATATGGGGCAACCCCTAAGAAATGAGAATATGGCAGCAGAGAGTAAGGTTATGTTGATTCCTGCCCAGCCCAATTAGCCAAAATATGGAAGAGGTTTTTTTCTTTTTTAAAGAGAAATAATCTCCTAAGCCAAGTCCAAGAGTCGGACACTAGCACTGACAGTATCTAAAAAAGAGTAAAAATGATGGGG
The DNA here is from genome assembly GCA_007922815.1 of Macrotus californicus. Classification (NCBI taxonomy): domain Eukaryota; kingdom Metazoa; phylum Chordata; class Mammalia; order Chiroptera; family Phyllostomidae; genus Macrotus; species Macrotus californicus. The sequence continues at coordinate 13,062 of VMDR010016279.1, read as the reverse complement.
GGAAAAGTGGTTTACAAGGCTCAAAAATCAGAGGAATGGAGAGACCAGGACACTGAATGAATGATCTGGAGACAGGTAATTGGAGATTGACAGCACCACAAAAAAGCATGTACATGTAAGCAGATTATCAAGATATTTTAAACAGCTATATGAAGAATAAAAACAGATGAGGAAATTTTGAGTAAAGTCAGGGAGTAACATGAAATACATCAGCTATACAAATCAGAGGTAAGATACAGTAGATCAGAAAAAGAGGTAGTGCGATATTTCCTTTTCTTGACACTCACCTGTCAACTTTATAAACAGGAGAGACTGAAATGGACATCCTGAGCCAAATTTTTCACCCAAAGGGCCTGAATTTAAAAGAATATTAAAAATTAATGGAACTGCTAGGTTAAATCTTAGGGAAAAAATTTTAATCTATCTCCTCTGTACATTGACATGCTAATTAATATGCTAAGTGACACTACAGTCCACAGTTACTTCTGTTCACACTGGAATACAGAGTTTACAGATTTCCATCTTCCTTTAATTTAGGAATTCAGATTACAAGAACATTGATGTGCACCTTGATTTCACTTAAAGGCATCTATGCGTAACTTTATTACTGTATTTTATTGTATTTTAAAAAAGCATATACTTCACTGATGTACTGATTAAAAAGATTATTTTCTCCTTTAAATGTTCAAAATATCAAATTGTTAGGCATGGATTTGCTAGTACAGTGTTCGGAAATACTGGAACAAATGTCTGGGCAAATCTTTCCCTCCTAGTCATATTAAATTATTGGGTTACAGTTAATGAATTTTGCCAATGAGTAAAGACGGTACAGAAAAACACCAGATACAGACCTTCAAAATAGTCAATGGATTCTTATTCAATTTTTATACTTATGAGGTAAATAATCCACTAAAAACTGAGAAATTAACAATTGGTAATTGCTTTTGATTCAAGCTAAGTTGGCCTGCTTATTTAAAGCTCACGTTCTTACTATCTATAAGGTTTCAATTTTGAAAACTCAAAAGGAAATACAATACAGGCATACCTCGTTTTATTGCGCTTAGCTTTATTGCACATTGCAGATGTTGTATTTGTTACAAATTAAAGGTAAGACCCTCCACCAGCAAAACGATTATGATTCACTGAAGGCTGAGAATGGTTAGCATTTCCTAGCAATAAAATATTTTTAAATTAAGATATATACATTGTTTTTTTTAGACAATGCTATTGTACACTTAACAGACTATAGTATAGTGTAAAACATATATGCACTAGGAATCCAAAAAAACTAGTGATTCACTTTACTGCGGTGGTCTGGAGCCAAACCCTGCAATATCTCCGAGGTATGCCTGTAACAACAAAACTTTAAGACACATTTCTGCAACAATTAGTGTAAGCCATTCCACAAAATACAGATAGGAAAAGCTGTGTAAACTTTTTTGCATTGGTTCACAAATTTAAGCGAATTTTTGAACAGTAACCGGAAGCACAGCTTCCAATGGTATGGGAGGTGAGGATCTGGGTCTTACCTGACCCTCAGTGTGTGACCTTGATTATTAATTCACCTCTTGATAATCTACCATCTGAAAGGATTAGTAAAGACCATTCATTCATGCTCTGAAATTCATGTACACCTATGGATCCCTAACATTGTATATGCATTTTGGGAGGTGGGGGCGCTCTTCTAATTTCCATTAGATTCTCACAGGTGACCTTGATCTAAAAATAAACTTGTAATTACCTGATCACTTTGTAAATTCCTCCAGATTTAAGTGTTATTCCCTTGTGGTAGGTAGAACTCTTAAAATAACTCACTCCCAAGATTCCCTGATGCACCTCACCTTTTTAATCCCCTTCCCTCAAGTGAGGGAAGGATCTGTGAATATAATAGGTATCACCCTGTGATTAGGTTACAGTACAGGGCAAAGGGTAAGGGGTTTTGCAGGTGTAATTAAGGTACTAATCAGTTTGACTTTAGTTAATCAAAAGGGAGGTAATCTCCAGTGGGCCTGACTTAATCAGGTGAGTGCTTTAGGACTTCAGGCCTTTCCTAAAACCAGCTTCTCCTGCAGGCCTTGAAGAAGCAAGCTGCCATGAGTTCTAAAGCTGCAAGGAAATGAATTCTGCCATAGAAGGATGGAAGAGGACACCAGCATCACATGAGGTTCTGGCTCTGGTTGAAACCCTGACTGCGGCCTTGAGATCCTGATTACAGGATCTAGCTAAGCTATACCTGGACCCACAGAAAGCTGTGAAATAAAAAATACATCTTGTCTTAAACTGTAATTTGTTAGATAGCAACATATAATACATCACTCTTTAAAGCCAAAGCTTAGCTTAATTTCTCTTTTCTTGAGGGAATTGAGGCAATGGAGAGTTCAAAAAGGGTGTTCTGGAAACTATATTAATGTTACAATACCCAGTCACTTTGCACAGAAACAGAGTAAGCCTAAATTAGACGTGAAAAACTCTTCCAGATATATTTTTAGTAGTTAGTCAACAGCTTCAATTATAGGAATGCTCTGGGTTTGGTTCAGAGTAACATGGAAAGCACTAAACCCATCATGACACACAACAGAAAGGAAAAAGCATCTTTAAAAATTTTAGACCAGGGCTACTCGCATGCCTGTAACACAACACCGCTATTTTCATAGCACTTGAGAAAGGGCTCAATGCTCCAGAAAGGCAGCTTAAGACGCAAGAAGCCAAGAACATTGAGCTTGCCAAAGGCTTGTTATTTCACCCCCATCACAAATAATGCTCTATGTTAAAAACGAATCAGTTTCCTAGACCACGGTCTGTAGTGAGTTGTTGACTGTGCCGAAACAGATTTCAGACGAGGTAAAGTTCCTACAATTCTATTGGAACAGCAATGTCTTGTACGAGACCATGGATAGAAATGAAATATTTAGACCACAGGTGGCAAACACAAGGCCCGTGGGCTGAATCCGGCCCAGCACCAGCACCGAGCTCTTGCTGAACAGTTAAGGAGTAGTTACATTTATACAGTCCTAAAATTACATTTGGCCCTTTGAAGGCAACGGTGAGGCTGATGTGGCCCCCGGTGGAAGTGAGTTTGACATCCCTGATTTAGACCATCAGGTAGCCCTTGTACTCAGAGATGTTAAAATCATCTACAACTAGTTTGTATAGAAGGATAACTATTCTGTACAATCATTTGTTCTACTATAAACTCATCAACTTACTTTGAACCAAATTTTTGTTTATTAAAAACCATGAATTATGCAAAGTATTATTATATTCACCTTGTGGTAACTTAAACCATTCTATAAAACCTATGCTCTGTATGCAATCTATCATTTGGAGCCATGTGTTAAAGTTACAGTAATACGTAAAATATAGCTCAAATTCTCTCTCTCAGTCCATTTTGCTGGAAGAATGAAGAAAGGCCCAAACCCTCGTTTGGATAGGGAGAAAGCAGAAGCGTAGATGGTTGTCACCTGAACAAATTCAGTGGTTTAGAATATTAATATGTCTATAATGAAATCATAGAACTGAAAAAATGTTCTGTTGTCTTGGTTCTGGGCAAAAGCTTAGAAAGACAAGCTAATAAAACCCACTGAGTTATACTAACTTTACATTAATATATGTAAGAAATCCACACAGCACACACACACACCCCATGTAAAACATTGCTTAAGTTTAATGTTTATTTCCCCAAGACAGCCTAGCCTGCACTCTACTTGGATAAATTTTACAAGCTAGTTTTCTGCTGCTTCTAGTTTTAAACTTTAACCATGTTTCTGATGACAAGGAATGCTGCAAAAATACTCTAGTTCAACAAAGAGTTATGATCACAAAATAATTTTTATCCATTCTACAGTGTTTCAGATTTACCAGTTGATTTTTAAACACAAAGTATAGATAGATGCTAATGGTGGCTAATCTGGTATGTTTCTTATAGCAAACTGTTGTTCATGCAACACTTGTGCTCAAAGGGGAAGGCACAGGATTTCCTACAATGAGCCACCTTATAAAGAGTTCTTTTTGTACAAATTAATTTATGTCACATTTAATTTAGTGTGCATAACCTCAAAACTGAGGTATTATTCCAATTTATAAAAACCACTTGCATAACTTTTATGCAAGTTTTAAAAATACAAAGTTTTCTCCCTAAAGTGGCTCAAAATAGATTGTTCATGGCTGCCTACATCTAAGATAAAAAGATTCTAAAACAATTGAACAGATTAGGCATATTATTAAAGGTGTTCAAACCATTACTTGATTTGTACATCTATTCAAACCTCTTCATCAGTCTTTATTCAGCAGTACATGTGCACCAAATTTCATTTTAGAAGTTTCCATATCATTTTCATAGAAAACAAAGTTTGAAAACAAGTAACATTCAAACACAGCACGGTGTTCTACCACAACTGAAACTTTTTTCTTCTTCTTTACAGGACTCAACAAAATCTAAAAATGAACTATGTTGTAGATTTACCTCATGCAAAGATCTTTATGTTGTCTCTGAAAATGAAAAGGATGGCTTTTTAAAGCACATTTTACTGTTTATACTATTATGGCAACTTGTGTACTGCAACACGGTCTATTTTGAGGGAAATTTATGATTTTTTCCATGCAAAAATCTACACAAATTAGTTTTGATGATATGGAAAACTTTTCCTAGCATCAAACATTCATCTGGTGCAAATGCACAGGGAAACCTTCCTGAAAAGTTTTCTGACTTGAGAAGCAACTAAAAAGCCAAGTAGGTAAAGTAAATAAAATCTTAAAAAAAAAAAGGAGGGGGGTGGGAGAAGGGAAGGGGGAATAGAAAACACAGGCTGCAGAGTAAACCAATGTCTGCTGCTAAACCGGTCTTTGTTTTCATGTCCAGTGTACATTAACACTTATGATCTCACTTTGATGATTTACTAGGTTTGTTACCAGCCCCCTGAAGGCGAATCAAGCTTGCATGCATTCACATACAGCACCACAACCATACTCTCATACACAGTCACTCCAGGACTAGGAGTCTGCTTCATGAGTGAAGAGCCCTAGGTTTGAAAGATGAACCTGGCTCTCTATCACTGAGCCAGACATTCATTCATCACTGTCCATTCACACATTGCTTCCTAGCAAGGCCTGGGCTCATTTTCCTTTGACTTATATGGGCATCCTATTCTCTTTTATGCTTACAAGGCTCGAAGATGACAGGTACTGCACTTTCCCCTCAAATGATGTAGAGTAAGCCAATGTTCCTTCTCAGGCACTGAAGTTCTGTGACCTGTAGCCCTTTTTACTTTGATCAGCCTAAATAAGCACTCACGTAAAGTTTTCATTACATTTTGCCACTCATTCTCACTCGCACCCACTCGCCATCTTGACTTCATTTGGGCATTTTTCTGTGATTCCAAATGAAATCTTCACATTTTCTTTCCCGATTTAATGCAGCAGCAGATCCCATGAGCCAAGCTTGATGGATCAAACCTTTTTATATATATGTGTATATATATGTATCTCAGTGCTGCATTGTACCTAACTTCCACAACATCTTTCTAAAACTGGAACCCTTCTGTTGGTACATTGGCAGATGAATTGAAACCGAATGTTCCACCTTGTATTGCCTCTGGAACAAGGCTAGCATCTTCATCAATCTATAGGAAAAAAGAAGAAAAATGAGAATTAGTTTTACAGTATACATAAGTAGCAGGATAGTAATATTCCCATTTCCCCTAAAACAGTATGAGAGAAATGATAAGCATCAACACTGTCCTATTCCTACGGTCCCAACACTGTCCCTTTGGAAAGCTGAAACATTTCATAAAAACTTTTGCTTAAGGACGCCAAAATGAGAAGAAACTTGAGAATATGCAAGACAACTATCTTCTGAAAGAATGAAATACAAGTAATTAAGATGGTCATACATCTCCAATGAGAGGATACTATAATTTCCCTTATATCTGGGCCAATACAAAATAGTTGATGACATTAAAAAATTAATGCCACTACTTTCAGAATAAGTGTAATCTTTGGTTAATTTTTAATAGCAATTAGGCTTAAATAACAGCTAATAATAAATATTCTACATGCTTTATATCTCAATGTTCTTTTTTGAAGTTAACACAAAATTATGAGCCTACAGTGCAGTTACTGTAAATGTGCATATCATCTTAGTTATTTTCACAATGTAAGAGAGTAAAGAACTGCATATTGAAGTATTAGAAATCATAAGGCCTTACATATTTCTAATTACAAATTAGGACTTCCAAAAGTCCAACTTTAAAGACATGTGATAGAAGCTACCCGTAAAAGAGGATGCTTTTTCTGGATTTTATTTTTGATTTATTTAACTGGTATTATATTTGAAATAGGACTTGATCATCTAAAGGACCTGATATCTAAATAGTTTAATCATCTATGGGGTCCCGCAGAAGTAAGGCCTGCTTGAGTGTGGTTGCTAGGGTAATAATATATAGTTTTAATTTGAACATTTCACCTAAAATGTCATATGGTGTGCTTGAGTGACATCGTGATGTTACAGAATTACATGCTTATGATTTTGTAATAAAAAAGGGGGTGTTATTTGTGTCAGACCCCGTGTAAGTACAGTCTACAATTTTCTTTTTCAATACAGACATGCATCAAATTAACAATGGGGATACATTCTGAGAAATGCAGTTAGGCAATTTCACTGCTGTGCAAACACCATGAAGTGTACTAACACAAATGTAGATAGGATAGCCTAATACTATAATTGTATGCGCTATACTTTTTCTCCAATTTTTAATTTTTAAAACAGATTTTATTTATTTTTAGAGAGAGAGGAAGGGAGGGAGAAAGAGGGAAAGAAGCATCAATCAGTTGTCTCTCGCATGCCCCCAACTTCACTTGAGTAATGTAATGGGGTACAACATTACAATGTCTATGACATCACTAGGCAGTAAGAAGTTTTCAGCTCCATCATTATAATCTTATGGGACCACTGTCGTATATATGGTCCATCACTGACCAAATGTTGTTATGTGGCTCATGATTGATATTGTCCTTGTCATGTTAATGTTTGGACAATACATGCTTAAACAATGTTTGATAATATTCTATTCTTTTTTGATAATGTGGAAAAGTTTGTGCTATGAGTTATTTGTTAAAAAGTTGAGAAAATCATTCAAGAAATTCACTGGTGGCTCTACCTAATCATTATAATTTTCTAAGGAACAACTGCTTTAATCATTGACATACTTTCCAAAAAGGCAATACTAAAAATAAGTTAATACTTTAAATTCTGTTACCATTTACTAACAAATCTGAAGACTTCTGCATACTACACTTTACATTAAATGGAAACTTATCTTTTCTGATGATTTATTATTTTTGATTTAATCTATCTATCCTCATATTCAGTTTTGGTCACCAACTAAAAACAGTGAGAATATAGTAAAAAGTGGATTAACTAATTATTGTCACAAAGGATTTAACACAGGATATACTTGTATCACTGTTTTGTTTATAAACATATTATTATGTCACTGACATAAAATATGTAATTATAGACACATAAAAAAAATTAACTTTCTTGCCCCAAGGGACTTTCAAATGTTGAAATTATTACATTTCTGAAATAAGTGACCTCGCTGTCATTTACCTATTTTAATTCCACATCCCTCAAAATACATATATGCATGATCTAGCTTATATTATTTCGTCCAGACTATATTTATTAAGAAAACTAAAAAAACTATAAAGTTATTAAATACATCATCTGTAGAGAAGAACTGATCGATGATCTCATAGGCCAATTTGTAGATGTCTTCATTTTCATGATTTTGTAGTTGTTCGATTTTCTCCAGTCCTGCAAGAGATTTTGTGAAGTGAAACAAGGTAATATCTAAAAAGTAATGACAAAAAAGTTACAATAATCTTGGGACCATATAATCCAATTATTGAATTGCAAATCTACAATTTTGGGGAATTTATTCTAAAAGTGAATCTTAAAAATTAGATCCGGTTTTGTCTTTTAGGAGTAGCAATTTTAAGGTCTCTGAAAAGTAATGAAATTTCTCTTTCACTTGTGTTCTTCCTCTACTCCTTAAATGGTGAAAGTTGTTTTGGGCTCATTTCCCACTCTATACACACTCTCCTTATGGGATCCTTTCATTAAAAAATTGAGCTACTAATATAGGCTGAAACCTAAAGTTTTGTTTCTTTTCTGAGCTTCAGATGCATAAAATTTACATGTCTGCATGATAATTTCACAGAATGTTTCATAGTTACCTAAAAGCTGAACAGTCTAAAACACAATTTGTTATTTGTCTTTATGCATTTAAACTGTTCTACTATATTCTCACTTGATAACAGCTTGAAATCTAAGAGAAAGCCTAAGATTCCCTTCCCTCAATACTCTACAATTAAATCTTAAAAGCCTCAAACTCTACCCATTTTTTAAAAAGATTTTATTTATTTTTAGAGAGATAAGAAGAGAAGGAGAAAGAGGGAGAGAAACATCAATATGTGGTTGCCTCTCATGTGCCCTGACTGGGAATTGGAACAGCAACCCCTTGTTTCACAGGCTGGCACTCAATCCACTGAGCCACACCAGCTAGGACTCTATTCATTTCTTGAACCTTGTGATGTCCACTTTGTCTCCATTATTACTGCCCTCATTTATTGTGGCCCAACTACTATATACTTTCCTAACTAGTTTTCTGTCTCTTGTCTCTAGCAGGTCCCAAGTCCTCTGATAAGCACGCTCCATCTAAACATGCTAATGGCTTACCAAGTAAAATCTTCCAATGGCTTGTCATACCCTATGGCAAAATCCATTGGGATTCCTGGACCTCACCTCCAGTGAGGTAGGCAATGCTCAAGATCTATATGTTTATTTTAATACATAAAAATACATTTTTTAATAATTAAAATGTTTTTCATGGGTAAAAACGGCAAAGGTAAGTAACATATTTTTAAACTATGCCTGTTTTAAATTTTCTGGTACTCACTTCCCAATTAGTTCCCGAACCCTATTTGCCACTTTCTGTTCCTAACTTGGTATTATGCACGGCTTCTTTTTTAATTCTATTTGTTATTTTAGTAACTTTAAAAATACTATTTCTTAGTAATTTTCAAGCCTCTGGGCTCCTCTACTGAGTTGAAGATATAGTTCTACTCTTATCATTACCCTTCCCTTCATTTACTTCTCAACTTTGGTCAGAAATACCTTTAGTTTTATGTTTATCCAGGTCAACATTTACAATTTGTTCCACAGCCACATTTGAGACTTCCATGTCCTGTGTACTTGATAATTCTAAGAGTTGAAAGCTAAGAGGAACTGCTTACATTCCAGGTGGCTCTGATACACGGCCAGATTTGGAACTACTGCCCTCTAGAAATTGAATAAAGTTCGGTGGTACCTCAGTACTTATCATTAACCTGTTCCAGAAGTCATGACGGGTGCCGAAACCGAAAAGTACTGAGCAAGCAACGAGTGATAAAGCACGGTCTCTTGTGGGGCGGCACCACGATTTATACAAGGTTCTAGCAAGTGTAATGAGTCCTGAGCAAGTGCTGAATGCTGAAATATTCTTTTCTTGTCAAAATGCGATGAGTACAGGATTTGACCAGTTCTGAAGCTGATGAGTACCAAGGTATAACTGTATCCACCACGCTACAAAGCTTGTAAGAATACAGGGACCTGCTTACTGGCCATGTCTCAGCCTCATCTTTTGGCAGTTTCTACCCCATATTTTGTGATTCAGCAATAATTGACTACTTACAATTTGCTGAATGCTATTTCTCACCTCAGACTTTGCTCATGCTGTTATATCTGCCTGGAACACCTTTCATCCCTTTTTACTTTATTAATCCTTATTCATCTCTCAAATTCCAGCTCAGGTGTGACTTCCTGCTTCTTCCAGGATGGATTACACATTTCATTTTGTTGTACATTTCTATTAGGGTAATTAGCACATTAAATCAGTTCATGTTTATCTGTATGACTAGACTACATGCCTTGAGGGCAAGAACTGTGTCTTGCTTACCACTGTCTTCCAAGTGTCTTAGTACAGTGCCTGTTCAATATATGGCAGCGATTCAGTTACCTAAGCATAGGCATGAAGCTGAGAAGGGCTGTACACATAGAACATAATATTTACTTTATTCTGTACTTGATTATGTAAGACAGAAAAAATACAGAAGTGCTGTATTCATCAGAAAATAAATGTAGTTACACAACGAACATTAAAATATATAATAATAGCTTATAATAAACTTACCTCCACATTCTTCTATAAGATTGGCTATGGTTTCTGCCTCATCTTCAGCCATTTTTAATATATTACTTAATCCATCCAGTACTACTTGCACAACTTGTGCATCTTTTACAGTCAGCAAGTTGCAGAAAGGTGGAATAACATTTTGTTGAATTAGGTAGGCCACCTGAAGAATAAAAACACCATGATATAATAAATGTAGGTGAACTTTGTGTATTTATCTCACTGGAATATTTTGACTTTCAAATTTTAAGTATGGAAACACGACCTCATCTCTCGCATATTAAATTACACTATATTAATCTAACTTCCTTTTCATATACTATGTTTATTTTTCTTGAACTTAGAAAAAGTTAAAACTTCCAGTCAAGATGGAGGTGTAGGTAGATACACTTTGCCTTCTCACACAAAAGGAGAGCAATGAATTTAAAAACAAAAATAACCAGAACTGCCTGAAAATGGAACTGTATGGAACTCTGACAACCAAGGAATTAAAGAAGAAACATTCATTCAGACTGTAGGGGGGCAGCAAGGTGGCAGCTGGAGGACCTGCTGGTCCCAGATTTGCATGCGGATAAACCAGGAGGAACTACTGGGAAATGAGACCAACCACGCCACCCAGGGTTCCAGCGTGGAGAAATGAAGCCTCAAAACCTCTGACTGTAAAAACCTGTGGGAATTGTGGTGGCAGAAGAAAACTCCCAGTCTCACAGGAGAGTGTGTTGGGAAGACCCACAGGGTCCTAAAATGTACACAAGCCTATCACCTAGGAATCAGCACCAGAAGGGCCCAATTTGCTTGTGTGTAGTGGAGGAAGTGACTGAAAGCTGGCGAGAGCCAAGCAAGCAGTATCAGTCTCTCTCACATCCCTCCCCACATATAGTGCAACAATGCAGTAATGTGGATTGTCTCACCCTGGCAAAGACATAAGTTTCAGCCCCTTACTACATAACAGGCACACCAAGACAAAAAACAAACAAAAAACAACAACAACAACAAAAAACATGGTCCAAATGAAAGAACAGATCAAAGCTCCAAAAATAGAACTAGGTGATAAAGAGATAGCCAACCTATCAGATGCAGAGCTCAAAACACTGGTAATCAGGATGCTCACAGAAATGGTTGAGTATGGTCTCAAAATAAAGGAGAAGTGAAGGCTATGCAAAGTGAAATAAAAAAATATATACAGGGAACCAACAGTGACTGGAAGGAAACCGGGACTCAAAATAAATGATTTGGAGCAGGAGGAAGAAAAATATTCAACCAGAACAGAATAAAAAAACAAGAATTCAGCCCTGGATGGTGTGGCTCAGTGGATTGAGTGCCGGCCTGCGAACTGAAAGGTCACTGGTTTGGTCCCCAGTCAGGGCACATGCCTGAGATGCAGGCTGGGGCCCCAGTTGGGGGTGTGTGAGAGGCAACCGTACACTGATGTTTCTCTTCCTCTCTTTCTCTCTCCTTCCCCCTTTCTCTAAAAGGAAATAAATAATATTAAAAAATAATAATAATTCAAAAAAATGAGGAGAGGGTTAGGAACTTCTGGGACACTTTAAACATTCCATCATCTGAATCATAGGGGTGCCAGAAGGAGAAGAGGAAGAGCAAGAAATTGAAAACTTATTTCAAAAAATGAAGGAGAACTTCCCCAATCTGGCAAAGGAAACAGACTTCCAGGAAGTCCAGGAAGCTTAGAGTGTCCCAAACAAGTTGGACCTAAGGAAGTACACACCAAGGCACATCATAATTACATTACCCAAGATTAAAGATAAGGAGAGAATCTTAAAAGCAGCAGGAGAAAAGGAGACAGTTACCTACAAAGGAATTCCCATAAGACTATCAGCTGATTTCTCAAAAGAAACCTTGTAGGCAAGAAGGGGCTGGAAAGAAGCATTCAAAGTCACGAAAGGCAAGGACCTACATCCAAGATTACTCTATCCAGCAAAGCTATAATTCAGAATGGAAGGGCAGATAAAGTGCTTCCCAGATAAGGTCAAGTTAAAGGAGTTCATCACTAAGCCCTTATTATATGAAATGTTAAAGGGACTTAGCTAAGAAAAAGATGATCAAAACTATGAATGGTGAAATGACAACAAACTCACAAATATCAACAAATGAACCTAAAACAAAAACATAAACAAAAACAAAGCTAACAACTAGAACAGAAACAGAATCACAGAAATGGAGATCACATGGAGGGTTATCAGCAGGGAGGGGGAGAGGGGAGAATGGGGAAAAAGGTACAGAGAGTAAGAAGCATAAATGGTAGGTACAAAATAAGACAGGGGAGGTTAAGAGTAGTATAGGAAATGGAGAAGCCAAAGAACTTATATGTATGACCCATGGACATGAACTAAGTGGGTGGGGGAGGGAATACTGGTGGGAGGGGAATAAAAAGGAAGAAAAAAAAATGGGACAACTGTAATAGCATAATCAATAAAATATATTTAAAAAAAAGAAAAAATTAAGTCAAAGTGATGAATCACTCAATTGCATATGAAACATTTCTTTGCCATAAGGAATACTTCTTTCAAAGATCCTTTTTTCCCTTTAAGATTAAGAAATTATAATACCAGTTAACCCTTTTGGTACGGGTGCCGGATATATCCGGCGCCCATCTGATGACCTGTGTGGACGAGTGCTGGATATATCCAGCATCCATCTGTATATAATTTTTATAAATTTTACTTATATAATTGATAGAATTTTATATAACTATCTCTTAATATTAAAGTTACAAACAACACTTGGAAAAAAGCATTGTTTTATTAAGCATAGATCTTATATAAGGTTAGGAAAGTCTTCACACAAAGGAGGACTGACCATGTGCTATGTGCGC
>VMDR010016278.1:0-21346 GCA_007922815.1 Macrotus californicus | reverse complement strand
GTAATCAAACACAGTAGTCTTTAAAAATGGCATTTGAGCAATGTGTATGATTAATAGAAACTTTAAAATATAATAATGAAAAAACAGTATATATATATTAATATGATCCCAATTTATTAATAAATTTATGTATATACACACACACAAATATATATTGATTCTAAATACTACAGTGCTTCTCAGTCTTTGTGCATATTAGAATCACCTGAAGCCAGATAAGGTGCTGTGGGGGAATGGATGAAGAGGTAAGGGGATTAAGAAATACAAACAGGTAGTTACAGAATAGTCATGGGGATGTAGAGTACAGTATAGGAAACAGAGTAGCCAAAGAACCTATACACAACCCATGGACATGAACGATGGTTTAGGGATTGCCTGAGGGAATGGGCGGTGCTGGGGCGGGGAGAGCAAAGGGGGAAAAATTGAGACAAAGAACTGTAATAACATAATCAATAAATTATAATTTTTAAAAAATCACCTGAAGAACTTTAAAATATATTGGTACTTAGGACCCATTCTCAGAGATTCTCATTGATTTGGTCTGGGAAGTTGCCTGGGCATCTGGATTTTTTAAAAGTTTCCAAAGAGATTTTAATGTGCCGCCCCCACCCTGACTTGAAAACCATGGGAATGAGGTTTGTTTAAACCTGTCTTCCCTAAGCGCACTAGAAGTAGGAATATCCACTCAGCCTTCCCAAACAAAAGTTCACCTGGTGGCTGTTACCAAATTTCATGGTAACACGTGTCCAAGGAAAAGCTCATCTGTTTCTGTTATTAAAGAAAATTATCCAAAACTTGGAAGTAAATCAAAAAGACTGGATACATATCTAAAGGATCCATCCAAGAATTACATAATTTTCTTTGTTTTTCAACTATTCATTTTTTTTAATCAGGCTCCAGACTCTATGAAGTTTCATGTTTGTTAACTTGGAGATTTTTGTGTGCTAAAAACTGAAATGTTTCCTGTCTAGTAGAAAAGATAACTATAAAAATTACAGGGTTGGGTTCCCCCCCCAGAAGATATTAACCAGCTTTATATCTAATTTAGCAATCTCATTCCAGCATTATTATATATGAATTTTCTTTGAACCAGCTTTATCACTTGTTGGTTTCCTATGTAATAAGTTAAATAAATCTTTGACGTGAATTCACTGTATATTTTTACAAGTCATGTTTTTACCTTTTTTGAAATTGTACCTTGAAACTATCTGTGATCAAACACGTTCAATGATAGAAGTGAACATCGGGCACTCAAAACGAGTGGAGATTTATCCAGCATGTGATCATCTCACCATATGGCCAGAAAGCTTCCTCTTTCTGATGTTCTCAGTACATGCTCTCTGTGTGGTTTGTAAAATTCCCCAGGCCCTCTGTGCACAAAGTCTAATCCAAAGTGCTTTTTAAATCCACTCCATATTAATGGTAGTGAATGCCAAATTGAGTAACTGAAGAAGCCAGATTTATACACTGAGGTAGTTGCAGTCACACTAGTTACTCATCTTCAGCAAGTAGAGATTGCTTGGGTAAATCTAATTTTACAAATCAGTCTTCTCTTTCCGTTGACATTACACAATCACTTCAGAGACACTTTAACATCAATTGGAGCTCTTCTGCTATCAGCTGAGACTCCTGATACTTTGGCTAGACTTTTTAATTTTTTTTGTTCCCAGCCTCTTTGTCAAGTATTTAATAATCTATAAAATGCGAGATTGTAAACTAGGAACTTTGCTCTTTAAGAAACCCTGCAGGGAATTCATTTCCTAGAGCAAACAATTTCCTGTGAGTTTCCCAGCTTAACTATTTATTAAGTTGGTATATGATGATTTGTTTGGAGTGGAATTGTGTTTGTAGGTCCTGGTTGCTTCAATGAAAGACCTAGCAGAACTGTTATCTAACACCAAAAAATATTATTTTTTCTCCACAAAAGTGAAAAGTAAGTCCATGATGAATGCCTGTGTTGTTTGATGTGAGATTAGATTAACCTGAGAAATAGTGTTAGGTTGGCGTTTTTTGGCTCTCTCACCTCTATGAAGCAGACTTTGCAAGTGACTTACCCAGTTCCTGGGAGTTTGTCCACTTAGGAAATATCCTTCTTGTGTCCAAACAATGGATCCTTTAATATCAAGAAGTAGATGGTGGTGTTTCCCACATGGTAAATTTTTCCCAAAAGGGACAAAAGGGTACAATTGGCTCCATCAAAATTTTCACATCTATGTCTGCCTGTGGATGAAGTGGATATTGAGGAGGCATGTTAAAGGATTTGCCCCAGCCACTCAGGAAATCTCAATTCCCATGGCTACAAAGAACTCATTCTTATGTGTGGACCTCGGCTTGTGGCATCAACACCACAAACACTTCACTTCCTTCATAGAGCCAGAGGCCTCAGGTTTGGGAAGGAATGTACGCATTGCATGACCCAGTGTCCCTTCTCTTCACTGGCTCTCAACACCAGAGGCCATTAGCCATTCCTTGGATTTTTTTTCCAAGAACAGGAACTCACTTCATCTAAGGTTTCTCACCCAGACTTTGGACAGATCTCATCAAGGTTCTTTATTGAACCAAACTCTTATTTTCTCAAAACATCTTCCCCATGCTGCTGGTTTTGTTCCTTGGAGTCTGTTGCAAATTGTTCTCTACCAATCTGGAGATTCTCAGTAATTATTTAGTAGATATCTACCACCTCTAGTAGTTAAAGTAGGTGACATTTATAGGTCTCCTCTCCCATGACTTTGAGATTAGGTATTTTGTTATAAGGAAAACACGCTTCAGGATGAATCCTTCCTTCCATGCAAGTATTTATTACAAATAACACACAATCCTAGTTGGACAACCTGTTCTACCAGCACAAAGAAGTCCCAGCTTTCTGTTCCTTTGGGCACTCTGAGGAAGCAACTTGCATAAAAGGCTTATCCAGTGAATATACAATATTATAGTGGCAGAATTAAGGTGATCTAGTAGTCAGAGCAGGTAAGAGTAGAGGTTCTTAAGGTGTGTTCCCTGAACCAGCAGCAAGGGTATCACTTGAGAATTTCTTAGAAATGCAAACTGTCAAACCCTACTCCAGAATCACTTACTGCCTCAACAATCTGAGTTTTAACAAGCCCTCCAAGTAAGCATCAGTGGGCAAGAGTATTCCCTAACCAAAACAGAATGAAGGGCAAAATTTAGTCCTTAGGGTAATAGCATAGTCCTGGACCAACTATGCATACACACAGTTACACACACTCACACACATGCCACTATTGGTTCATGAAATGAATATAAGAGGATGATAAAGTTTGTTTTTTCAAATTTTATTAGTTGTGTTTGAAACTCATATTTCAAACTTAACTTCATTCTAAGGAATACTATCTATAAAGTAAGAATTTTTGTGTGTTGTTTTCTCTATATACATGACAAATATACAAAGAATATGTACCATATTCTTGGTACATGTGGGAATATGGGGAGTTCCCCTCAACCCCTTTTCCTGATGCAATGTTTGTAGATTCCTTTCAGTACCTTGTTTAGAGTTATCCATACTTGATCAAATATAGCTCAAAAGCCAGTGGGAAGTTGTCTTAGGTGGGTTTCTTTGAAGCAGACCCTTAGGCAAGGATTTGTTTGCAAGTGACTTACTAAGGATGTGCTGCCAGGAAAACCAGAAGTGAGGGTGGAAAGCAGGACAGTGACATGGAGAAGAAGCCAGGCAGTGGAGCAATGGCGTATGAGTTCCTAGCTTCGGCGTGATCCGGTGAGAACCTTTGGTGTATCCATTATATGTGTGAAACAGACCATATAGCAGCTTCCTTCTCACTGTTGACCTGGTCATGTGAGCACAGAAGGCATTTGTTTCCATGAAAATGAGGGCCTTTCTGCTTGGTCCTAGATTCTGTGTGTTCATGCACTCCTGAGTAGAATAATTTTGTGTAGTGCATAATGAGACTTATTTTTCGTGTGTCTGAGTGATAGTCCAACATGGATATCACTCTTCTCCCAGAAACCAAGCAAGGAATTCTCCAAAGAAACCCTTCCCTGGGCTATTCTGGGATTAATGACAGCATAGCCGACAGGCAGTTTAGAAAACAAACGTTTGCATCAGTGCTCTACTAGGCCAGATGGAGGAGGAGACCTGAAAGCAAAAGGCTTCTAGCCAAAGCCCCTCTAGCCATCCTCCAGGGGCAGTCATTCTACTCCAACAACCAGCCAGATGTGGCTGCCCCCGAACAGTAGCCCTCAGTAAATACTGGCTAAATGGATAAACCGATTACTGTGGTTTGCTTTGACTGTGATCAGGGTAAATGGAATGAGATTTGGTTCTGTCCTTCCCTCTCTCCTGGACAGTGAGTCTCCCCTGCTTCTGCTCCAAGTAAACAATCAGGAACTGTTGTATAATACAAACCTCAGTGCTACATACCCATTTGGCCACATTTGCAAAATAGACAAAGGAAACATTGGCATTTTTGAAAAGGGGGTATTTAGGCATAATTAGTGTTGGTTGTGGCTGGCTGCACTGTTGCAATTACAAGATGCCAAAGCTAGCCGCATTGAAATGCCAGGCCACCCCAAACCCAGGTCCCTAAAAAACAAAATCCAAGCCAAAGCTGCCTGTCAGCTTTGCTGTCATTAATCCCAGAATAGCCCAGGGAAGGATCTCTTTAGAGAATTCAAATTTCCCTTCCCAAAAGGAACAAGATCAGGACTGTATCTGCTTATATATCAAAATGTACAGACATATAGTCCCATTTAGGAATGAGGTGGGATGAGGGGGTTTGGAAAATAAGTAAACCAAGCTTGAAAGGTATTAGGCTCTAATGGTGGTCAGTGCCTGCCCTCAGAGACACCAAGGGTGATGATGACACTTCTGCGAGCTGGTTGAAGTATCTGTCATTTGAGCTGGTTCTTAAGCCAATTTTCTTATAAGGAATGCATTCAAAGTATTTTTAACATAGTAATACACTATGACATCAAATATTGAGAAGAGCAGGGTGGTGACAAAAGAAGGTTGTCACCTGAGATCAAGATGGCCTCCCAAGAGCTACAGAACCATGTGCTTGCATGTCTAGATGGTTTTGTCATAAGATTATCAGTTTCCCATTGACGTTTGGAAAGCCCTTAGGTCCTACATGATGCTGCACACAAATCCTCCCATTCCGGGGGCATAAGAAGGACTGTGGTTGTTGTTAAAAATGCAGATTTCAATCCCACCTTCATACCTCTCTTTCTATTGGTGATGTGCCTGGGTGTCTGCATTTTAAAAAGCAACTAAAAAGGTTTTGATGCAAGGAGACCTCAGACCATGCTATTGAGAAGCTCTGGTATTAGCACTTGTGATTTATCCATGAACCAGATAATGGGCATAAAATGGATATAAAGTAGTAAATCAGTCATTCATGGGCCATTTATTTTTCATATTTGAAAGGTAATCTTTTGATTCAAGCATGAAATTTATTAAAACCAGCAGTGCCCACTATGAAAAGAGAAGGAGGTTGAATTTCATGCATAAGAATGTTTAAAATAGAAGAGCAGGGAGCCAAGTCCAGTCCACACTTTAAAGATCTTATACAACCACAGACACAGCAGATTTAAGAAATGGCCATTTTTAATAATAGAAGCATAAACAGAACCTTGCTATCTGTTATCTGCTGAAATTATTCTTTGCTCTGGACCTTAGTTTAGCAGTAAGATTTGCATCCTCATTCTCAGAGGAAGAAGAATTTATCAGGACAATCAGTAGAGTCTCCAGTACCCAAAGCCTTCAGTATTTTCTCCCTTTTGAGCTCTAATGATCTTAAACTAGTCTTAGCCTTCACAAACTGTTATCAGGAAAATCTTCAGGGTGCTTTTCCTGATAAGCATCTTCCCCTTGCTTCCTGAATGAAGGACTTTGTTTCATGGAAATCAGCCAGCAAGTCCACCGTCAGAGTGCAGGACACTGTTGCAACATTCAGAGTTTGTGGCCCACAGAGCTTTCAGTCTACTTGGGAGGCAAATGCTGCTGGCAAGTCTGTCGGTCAGGTTGAATGGACAAAACGAACTGATTAATGGCAGGTGGTGCAGCAGAGGATGTTATAGACACAGAGGCAAGCTCCCCAAGGTGGGACACTCAGCCTTTTCCACTGACCAGCCCTGCGACCTTATTTGGTTATCGAGTCAAGTTGTACCTCATTCTCTTCATGCTTATTGTGGAGATAATGTGGTTTAGAGCAGCACTTAAACTTCTGATGCTTGGTGATCTTGTGCAGTAGGTGATCTGACCCAGGAGGTATGCAGTGGAGCCTCAGCTCCCAGGTGAGGCTGATGCTGCTGATTTGGTTTTGAGTAACAAAGGTTTGGGGTTCTAAATAAACCCCCTAATTTTGTATAAAGTTCCTGGTTTGATTTCTATCACATGGCAAGCTCTCAATAAATGACTATTATTGTGCATAATATTTTGACAAGAGTTATGTGACATAGACTGTTGGAACAAATGAAGCAGATTTTTCTTAGTTGAAAAAGGCTGCTACAAACCTGGGGTGAATTCCTGTTATTCAGAATAGAAAATACTCCCAATGCACTTGAGGAATCTTTGGGACTTGTCTCAACAGCTGTCACTGTGCTTCACTATTCCCTTTGAATAGGCACTTTGGGCCTTACAGTTCCATTAACTTCAAGGAGAGACTTTCTTCAGTGAAAATAAAGCATGAAACACATCCTTGATCACATACTGTTACAGTCGGGGAAAGATGATTAGCCCCTGCCTCCAAATATCCAAGTGCTGGCTCCTTCTAGAAGGGTGAGGATGAACTCCCCCACTGTTAGATTCTGAGTTGTGAGGCAAATGAGAGTTCCCACAGAGCAGAGGGGTAATACTGGTTTGTTGCTGTTGTTTTGACTTTGTTTTTACGAAGATGAAAGGGATAGGTCTAAGAGGTATATTCCTGTTCCTTGAGTTTAACCAAAGCTGTAACCAAATAACATAGCAAAATGGAGTATACAGATGCAATATTAATCTTTAATATTGATAAAAGCTACAACCCACCACAAACAAGTGGCAATCACGGGCAAATACGCACACACACACACACATGAGATGTTGCAGCTGCAAAGTGTAAAAAACAAAAATAGGCTGAAATATAAAAAGAAAGTGACAAAGCTACAGTTACTATGGGAGATTTGAATACACAGAAATCAATAAATCAAGTTGACTCAAGATTTAATGGGACTTGAATAATAAACCTTCCTTTCAAGCCTGATTTGTTGTAGGTAGGTAGGTAGCTAGAGTCAAAGATAGAATAGACTTCCTTTTCAAATACATGTTAAACATTCTCAGAAATTGGTAAAACATTCTCAGAGAATTATACCTTCCCCAAGACTTTTTTGCCCTATGGCGCTTGAACTAATGGCCAATGTCCCCAGCAAAGTAGCCATCTAGGTCTACAACCCGTTGGTATATCAAAAACACATGCTCCTTAGAGCCACCTTCTCCTCTTCCTAGGTCTTAACTCATATTTGAGTTCAGACTCTGCACTGAGAAAGCAGTCTTAACCTAATGCATGTAAATGAGTAAGCCCCTTGATAAGGGAGAAAGGGTCATCTCTGGAATCCATCTACCCTGTGTCCATTGCGGGTCTCAATAAATTTGCATGCAGCCTTAGAAAATGAAGAGCTTTACAAGTTACACTTGACATCAAGGAGTAACTGAAAACTACTCACTTTGTACCACATACCTCAATATGACAGACCCTCAGAGGATTGTGTATCTGATACAAACAGTCCAGGGCTGCATCGGGGACTGAGAACTTTGGTTGGCAGCTGGTCATGGAAATTAGGAATCTTTATGAGAGCTGTGTGAGCACTCCAGAACCTTGCAATTAATCACATGGATTAGATATGATTTGCAGTCTTCAAACCCTGTAGGAATTGTGTATCAAAGGCAAATTCATGTATATATTTTACTCCTTGCATCGTTTCTTGTTTTACAATTTGGTCCAAGAAACACAAACACTATCACAGAAAGTCCCAGGAAAAGGGAATTCTACAGTCAAATATAGACAAAAACACACACACACACAACACCACACATGTGTCTGTCTACAGGAAATACTCAATGCTTTGTGGATATGAAGACTGATGAGCAATGCTTTAAGGCTTTCTGTTTAAATTTATTTAGCCTAGAGTTCAGCAAATGTTTTCTGTATAGATCCAGGGAGTAAACATTTTCAGTTTTGAGGGGTATGTTGATCTTTCACAACCACTCAACTCTGCCATTAGGTACTAGACTTCTCAGGGTGATCACCTCTTAAGTTATATAAATGTCTGATTACTATGCTGTACATCTGAAATTAATATAACATTAGATGTCAACTATAATTGAAAAAAGAAAAATAAATCAATTGATTAAAAAAGGAGTCATAGATAATAGGGAAGCCAATGGGCATGTGTGTGTTCCAAATAAATTTTATTTATGGACTCTGAAACTGGAATTTGACATAATTTTTACATGTACAAAGTATTCTTCTTGAGTGTTTTTAACCATTTAAAATGTAAAAATGCACCTTTTGCTCATGACCAGTACCAAAACAGGCAGTGAGCTGGATTTGGCCTTAATTCCCTGAAGCACCCTAGTTGAGCCCAGTGTTTCCCCACTTTAACCACAGAACCTTGTCCCCACCTCACCTGGTGACATTTATTAACATTCCCAGAGTTAACTTATTAACTATAGGTCAGAGCCACTCAAAGTGTGGTCTGAGACTGACAGCACCAGCATCAGCTGAGAGCTTGTTAGAAATGCAGAATCTAAGCCCACATCAGAGCAACTGACTCAGAATCTCTGAGAGTGGGACTTAGCAATCTGTTTTAACAAGCTTCCAGTAATTCTGATGACTGTTGAAGTTTTAGAAGCACTGCCCTAGACCACACAAGGAAAACTGCTGACTTGGGAACATTAAATGCCACCCGGTGGTGTTAGAACAGTTCATTCAGTCATTCATTCAGAAAGTCAATTAACATAAATTGAATACCTACTAGGGGCCAGACCCCTAAACACTGGTGACTTGAAATAATTAATAGAATACTGTTGGGCCCTTAATGGATGGGAGATTGTCTTTCATCAGAGCCCCAGGGAATAGTTTTGAGTGACTCTGCTTCTTATTTCCTCATTTACTCAGCAGGCTTTGCTGGCTGGGGCCACACTCTCATCTCAGGCAACATGCAGGATGGAGGTTTAATGCACTAATATGAGTGAAGTGTTCCACGTTGCCTAGATAATAAATGCTATTTCACTATTAACATCCTTTCAGCTACTGAAATTACCATTAAGTGCTTTCTCTCAGAATGTTAATCTGCTGGGCTTGGGTTTTGTGGGACAAGTTATCAAATACTAGCATTGGACATCCCAACAGAGGATCTGAATGTGTGCCCCATGCCTGCTGTCCCTCCATTCTTATTACGAAGGGAGCTACTGCTTTTACAGCTTTGAAAGGCTGTACATTTGAGATCTGTCAGACTCATTAGCCTCCCTCCAAAATCTCAGACATGCCCCCACACCTTAGAGCAGGGCACAGTTACTGGAGCTTCTGGGGGAACCATGAAAACAAGGGTATTCACCACATGGCTTCTCTGTCACCTCCCCAGCTGCCCATCAGCCAGCTCCTCATAGGGTGCTGTCAGCTTGAAGCCAAGGGGCCCAATAACTGTACTTCAGGTGCTGAAAATAGCAACTTTGAGAGGAAATTACCAAGGAAACACATGAGATCAGAGAGAGAGCAAGAGAGGAGAGAGAGTGTGCAAGCAAGCGAGAGTGAGCATCCATCAGCAAACAGACCTGGAGGAGTAGGAAATTGCAACAGCCTTACAGGTCTGAAAGCACACAGACTTCTGCCTTCTACTACTCTGACCTATTAATTGGAAAGGTCAGTTGCTTGCTTAGACCGAAGGAAGAAGTTCCACTAAGGAACCTGGTAGCAAAATACAAAGAGGGCGAAGAGGATGAGAAGATGTTCTTGTTTGTCACTATGTGGTAATCCCCTGAGAGGTGCTGCTGAGGGACTGAAGGCTCAGGCACTCTGCTGGTTTCCCTGGTTTCAGGCTTCCATGGGTGCTCAGCATGCCTCCTGCCCAGTGGTTAGTAAAGGAAAACTAATTAATAAGCGTTTGAATTTGTTCCACTCTTGGCAAAGGGTATATGGGCTTATCCAGAATGAGCAAGGCTTTATCAATATTAAGCCCCCACATCCTTACAAACAAGGTAGATCTGAGTCTCTTATAACGTATCCCTTCAATAAGCCTGTGAGACTGGTATTATTTGCCTTGTTGAGAAAACTGAAGCTCAGAGCCAGTAATAAACTTGCCCAGAGTCACCCAGCAACTGAGTGCCAGAGCTCTCAGCCCAACCAGGTTTTCTGATATCCAGGCCCTTTTCCACTCCAGTGAGCTCCAGCGCACAGTCTACTCAATGTTTCCATGATCTATCGTTTTATTCTGAAGGGTCGATCCCAGTCACTCAGAGGACAGGGGAATTGTGCTTCTCTGCTCATCTTAAGTTTCGGGCATGACTTGGTGTGAGTTTATTCTAATTTCTGTTTCCTAGATCCCTAATTTCTAAAGTGGAGGCCTGAATTTAAGCAAAACAAAACATTTAAACCTCTACATGATATCACAAGTACATATTCTGGTGGCCAGAATAGGTATGCAAAAATTAGCAGGCTGGTACCCAGTTGGTATTTTAAATGACTGCCCATAAAATTAATATATCTTAAATTTACTACCTTTCTTTCTACTGTCATTAGTAGAATGCAGCCCCGAAGCTTTTTTCTTCTTTTTTACTATGATTTCATTTTAGATGTTTTGCCCAAGATTCACTGGGAACAAAAGAACCATGAAATCTATTATCTCCAAAGAAGTTTTACTTTAGGATTCCTCCTACCTAGGAACTCTGAATAGTTGGTGTTACTTCACAAATGTGGTAAATGTGAAAGATTCTAACAATATGTACTAAATTAGAATACCAGAGAAATTCCACCTTAGCTGTCAAGAAAACACTGTAGCATTGAGCCTGGGAGCTTGGATCATAGAGCCACCCTCTTCAGGCTCACGGCGAGGGCCTGCCTCTGTGAACTTTGGCTTCCTTGCCTCCCAGTGAGTATGTTCCTCATTATTTTCATTTTATTTTTACAAAAAAGCTTCTCATACAAATCATAATAGCAGTAATAATAATAATTAATAATAATAAAGCATGGTATTGCCCCAAAGCCCTAAATCTAATTTCTTCTCCCAGCTTCAGTTTTTAATGGAAGGATAAACATAACTGTTTTTCAGTTAGGAAATCCTGTTTCTATGCAATACCCCTATCCCATTTTAAGTCTTCTCAGGCCTTTATTAGTGGAACACCAGCTGCTGTAACAAAAGAAACCCTCACATTTCAGTAGCGTAGCACAATAGAAGTACATGGTCACCTCATATGAAGGTTCAGGTCTTTCTGGTCAACTAACAAGTTTCTTTCAGGCATGGATTTGGAGGGCCCAAGTTCCTGCTGTGTCATCCAGCCTGGCCATCCTCCAGAGCCCTATTTTTCCTGGTAAAAGGGGAAAGAGAGCATGTTGAAAAAATTCCTTCTTTTGCATTGTGTTAGTCTGGCAGGTACACACAGAATTTTGACTATAACTCCTAAACCATTTCTAGTCATATGGTACTACTTCCTTGCAATGGGGACTAGAAATATAATTCCCAACTGGGCAGCCATTTCACAGAGACTGTGCCCTACCATGAAGGGGGAAGGGTAAATTCTGGTGCACAGGTGGCCATCTTAGCCACAAGACACAAGCCTGTGCCTTCTACAGTTATGCTACTCACAGAGAAGTTTTTATCATTATCAAATAGTTATCTTCTTGTACTCTTCATCTGATGGCCTTTCTGGGGACATGCCTTCCTTAGGGAGGCCTGCTGTGACCCATGTGCACCCATGGCATGTCCCCAAATATAATTAGCTTCACACTGAATAATCTAATTCCCTTATTTCCTTCCCATCTTTCCAATTGCACTGTAGTTCTGGGACAGCAATGAATTTGCCAGTCCCATTCATCATCATATTTTTAGTGCCTAACACTATCCTGGCATATTACAGGCACTCAATAAATATTTAAGAAGGAAGGAAGCATAGGAAAAAGGATGGAAAGAAGAAGAAAGGAAAGGGTGAAGAGTCAGGGGCTGGTTAGCTCTGGAGGTAGCTCAATCAGGCTACCTGTAATTTGTGCCATAGAGGATTTCAAGAGAGTAGCCAAAAAATGGGCTGCTCACATTTCAGGGCCAAGGACCCATCCCTCTTCGAAGAAATAGTTGCCTACCCCCATATAAGCACTTTTGGCAGTCTCTGATAGAAATTTAAAAAGAGTAACCCTGACCAGTGTGGCTCAGTTGGTTGGATGTCATCACCCCACAAAAGCAAAAAGTCACCAGTTTGATTCCCTGTCAGGGCACATGCTGAGGTTGTAGGTTTGGTCCCTGCTTGGAGCGTGTATGAGAAGTAACCAATAAATGTTTCTGTCTCGTATTGATATTTCTCTCCTTCTCTTTGTCCCACCTGTACCCTCTCTCTGAAAAATAAACAGGAAATGAAAAATTTAAAAAAAACTGAAAAAGACTAAAGGTTGTCTGTCTTTTGTTTCTAAATGCCTCTAAATAAAATGGAATCTTGCTCAGCAACAAAAAAGCATTAACTATTAATACATGCTACTACATGAATGAATCTCAAAATAATTATGCTAAGTGAAAGAATAGAGGAAAAACTAGTATACATTGTATCGGTCCATTTATATAAAATTTTAGGAAATGCAAACTAATTTTCAGTAACAGAAGGCATGTAAGCAATTGTCTCAGCCTGGGGTAAGGTGTTTGGTGGTGATGGATATGTTCACTTTCTTAATTGTGGTCATGGTTCTTTGGGTGTATACATAAGTCAAAACTTCTCACATTATATACTACAAATATGTGAGATTTATTGTATGCCAATTATACTTCAATAAAGCTGTTAAAACGAAAAATAAAGAAATGTGAGATTTAAAATACTAACCAGAACCGTTACCCTCCATCCCATCATTCCTAATTGTTGGGTGGTCTGTGTCTTAAAAGATACTTCATAAGTAGACAGGTATCTTCCTCCATGGTAATGTTGGCAAATATGCATTCATGGTGTCTGTTGGAGAAACAGCATAATTCTCTTGACCCCTGTTTGAGTAAGGCTTCCAGCTCAGAAGATGACTGAATCATGGAGACAGAGTCTGGGCCACTTATATCTTCCATTTATGAACATCTACACATACATATATAAGCTCTTATATGTTAAAATCTGCTTCTTCCCAGGTTCTGTGGCCAAACCTATCACTGACTCCCCAACCCAGGCACCCAGCCACCCCTCACCACTACCATGGCCGAAGATGCAGACATGCGCAATGAGCTGGAGGAGATGCAGCGAAGGGCCGACCAGCTGGCTGATGAGGTGAGGGATGGACAATGAGAAGGGAGCAAAAGACAGAGGAAAGGTGGGAAAAGGGCTACTTCTAATGTCTCAATTAAAATTAACACACACACAAGGCAGTATAACTGTATTTCCTCTACACCTAAGGCCTCTGCAGACAACAATGGGTTAATTATAAAACCTGCATACAAACTAATGTCTTAGCCCAAACTCTTGGTTTCTAGAAATCTAGAGGAGCCAAGATCCTCTAAAGTAGCTATGTCTTTGGGTGTCTTACAGTTAGTAGTGTGCCAGAGCTGGCTCAATTCTGACAGCTGATTGTCACATTTTCCAGAATTTTGCAACCTGGTATTAAAATTGAATTATATAAACTAAGAATTAAATAAATGATATTAAAATCAGAGGTATTAAATACTCAAAACTCATCAATTCCTATTCATTTTACTGTATTTTACCACTATCTATGCTCTTAAATTTCTTGACATGTTTTTGGTCTGTAGTGTGGAAGTACACTATAATGGTGTGTTACCAGGAATCTTCCCAAGTTCACCATCAGTGACACCATATGTACTTAGAAATCAGATAGTGTAAGAGTATTTACATTGTGGGAATCTGCAAACACTACAAATCAGGGCTGGACTCATTGTTCTGAGGATTGTATAGTATCTGAAAACTAAAGTTCTCCTCCACAAAGAAGTCTCTTGTATCATTGACAAATGAGTGAAGTTTTAACATACGTCTTCATTGTTTCACTTTCTTCTTACTTATTAACATAAATTAAAATATCAACCAGGGTTCATGCCAGAAATAACTTGTTCTACCCTTACTTAGCTATGGGCACAGAGGTCAGCACAAATCAACAAAAGCTTTCAGGGAGGACCAATTGGTTATACGGAATCTCTAATAAAGAATATTGTGTATTTTATTATTTGTGCCATTCATCTTTTATATACTTAAATCATATATATACTCATATTTTTTTTTCTGGAAAGCCAGATGTTAAACACTTTCCAGCATACCACTGCCTATAGCCATTCTATTCCAAACAGCAGTCTGCTCACAGCTCTTCGAGGAGAGTTAATATTCTTCATGTTTTGTAGTCTTGTCCCAAATAAGTTCGTCACTTAAAAGCATAGCTTGGAGGAATCACATAGGTTGTTAGATTCTAGTAGTTTGAAAGGGACAAAGAAAAAAGCAACAACATGGCTCCTGACCACCCAGACTTTCCATCTCATTTTTTCTTATCTAAGGATGAAGATAATTATTATGGCTGTCTCCTGTAGGCTAGTTACTTCAAATACGCTTGACTTTTTTCATCCTAAGGTGACAGCTTAATTTGTATTGATAAGGACTGCTAATTGTGTTTATAGGAGCTTTCTAAGAAACTCAATTTTAGATTCATCTCAATTCATAATTATGTTTGTTCTTAAAATTCAATTTTCCTATTCTAGTGTAGTCAGATTAGTCCTCTGAGTATTTGAGATCATTTTTCACGCATCCTGCCCATGCAAAATGATCTTTCCCAGATTATTTTTTCTCTGATATCCAGATCAGCATCATATGGTTTTGATTTTATGAAGATCACCTTTAATGTAATTGCTCTAGGGAATCTTATTAGGTAGAAAGCCTGATAGGAAAGAAATTGAAAATGGGAAGAACCTTTGTGATTCAGCTACAAACAGAAAAGAATATGTGAGGGTGACTCTGTGTTTCTCAAGGGAAGAATGTAGTTCTGTTTTCCCAAGACCTCTGTTCTGAATCCTGCACTTACGATGTTTATGTTGTGTTTTTTTTTAAATCTTAGTCGCTGGAAAGCACCCGTCGTATGCTGCAACTGGTTGAAGAGGTAAGGAGTGACCATAGTTTATGATAAACTAATCCTTTCGATCACATATTCTTTCCTTAGACCTTACTGCCTTTCCCTAAGCCATGAACCCATTGATTTCAGGCTTAATAGAGCCTACCCAGAAGGCATATAGTAAGGGAGATCAAAGTATCCACTCTCCCGGCCCAAGCTGCCTTTACAATCTCAGAAGCAGAGAAGGATAGTATTTCCAAGCAAATGCTCCCATGAAATCACAAAAGATTGAATCACTTTAAACTAATCAGAGTGATTAATATACAAAGGAATTATCTACATAAAAGCCTATTTGTAGTGATTTTGATGCTTTTAAATTGTGTCTAATTTTGACATTCTCTTCTGTCTTTAGCCACATGTATGACTTTAAAATATGTACCCCTATAGATATAACATTTTCAGAAATCATTATGTTTGGAGTCAGGCACTGAAATTCATTAAATAAGAGAAATAACATAAAATTCATAAAATAAGAGGATAATTCATTAATAAGGGGGAGATATCAAGACCAATAACGTAAACACAGAAGCTCTTTTACATTCCTGATTTTGGATTGAACATCCATTGCAAGGCATGGTTAATGAATCCCAAACTATTTTTAAATGAGTAAAATAGGTCAGATAGCAATTACAGAATCAAAAGGCCATTTACAGTAAAATTCACTGATTCCAATTTGGGAGAGCAGCAGTCAACCAGGAAGAATAAATGGATTAATTGAGCTTGTCCTTTGGGAGAGACGAAGTGGGAAAAGAATGGGGTAGGTTATATGCATCTTAAATGAATGAAATAAGCCTAACAGATTTTATTCAGTGAGATACTGTTTTAGCTATAGTTTGAAACTGATCATCAATATATAAATTCATGTGCGGTTATCATTTTTGGAGACCTTGGAGGTTCTCTAGCAGAATAATTAAATGAACCAACTTGCCTCATGCCACTATAAATTGCTTATACAATGACATGAATGAAAAAAAAGATAAATTTTACAATGCTGAAAGGAAGAACAGCTGCCTTTCACACTGTAGAAGCCAACATCTCTTGTTTCTGCAACTTTAGCTTCTCATCTAGGAATGAAGTATGATGGCTAAATGAGGATTGCCACAGGAGAAGCAGGGAGAGGTGATAACTAGGTGCTCCCAGGACACTTGAGAAGGACAGGGAGGTGGACTTAATGAAATCTGTTACCACTAAAAAGGACAGTTTGAGTCTGCGATATAGCACAAATTGGCACCCATAGGAAGACAGGCCATTAAGCGGCCCTCAGCAGCACAGAAAAGCAGCCTTTGCTTTCTAAATGAAGAGAAATTTTCCTCTGCTCTATCCTGGGAACACCATTCATGCAGAAATACTCGAGGACCAAGAAGGAGGCAAATAAACTAATACTAGGAATGCTGGAGAGGCTTTCAGAGTGGACTTATTGTCCCTCAATCTGAGAGCAAGTGAAAGGAACAAATGTTAGTAACATTTCTGTGTGAGCTCTGATGTTGACCTGAAGGGAGCCCCGAAGTCCACTGACATAATTATCTTGATACATCTTTATCATCTTCAACCATAGCCTCCAAGCTCATCTTTTAAATTTTTTTGTGTGTATGCACATGTGAAGTATATTTCTAAAATAACAGAACCATCACCAATTTGCTCACCTGTGCAATGTCAAAACACTGCCCAGAACATGGAATGAGGTGGAGCGAGTGCATCAGAAGGCACCACTTTGGCCTTGGTTGGGTCAGGGCACATGCGGGTTCAATCCCCTGTTGGGGCATGTATGGGAGGCCACCAATCGATGTTTCTCTCTCACATCAATGTTTCTCTCTCTCTCCCTTCCCTCTCAAAATTAAAAAACAAACTAAAAAAGCACCACACCACTATGAACTGGCCCCTCACCCTCAGAGTTATTGGGCCACAGACACTTCTTGTTTGTGTCTTCTTAAATTGCAGGCATTATCGGCCAGTTTTGAAAAGGGAGTGTCTGCTCTAATTTATTCTGGTAGGAAGAAAGAATCTTAAATGCTCTATTCACTGAAGTAGAATTCTCGAATCATACATGTTTGCTTCTCTAAAGTGTTTCTCGATCAAATATGAAGTTGCATCTTAGAACAAGGAGCGAAAAAAGTGGAAGCTTTCTCCTTCCTCTAATAAGTGAGAGAAGGATATTAGACTTTCCCTCCTGAGGAAATTAGGAGCAAGCCATTATTAGAGTAGATTGATCTGTTCTTACTTCCTTGTGGCTTATTTTATTTTTATGGTCAAAGAGCTCTTACATCTAGGGCATTGGCTATTTAGATGATATTCTGCTTTTCAATCAAAAAAGAAATTCTCTTTAAAGAGAACCAGCATTAAATATTCATCAAGGGCAGAGATGATTTGATTTGGAAATCTGAGCATTGAATACCAGGATCTTGCCCGTGATCCCAAAGTGCATCACTGCTATATAATTTGAATTGAGCAGAATTTCTATTGAAATTCAGTCTCAAAGACAGGAAAGGTTACTATTTGCATGATGTCTCCCGGAGACAAACAGTCTGACTTTCAGTGGAATGTCAGGCTTCATGCATTCTCTCATAGACTGCAGGGTGTAACAGAGTTGTGAGGTAGAGTCTTGTTTTTAGAAGCCACTGCATCAGCATTTCAAGGGTGATGTAAAGTTACAGAGGTCAGTGGGGAAAGTTCAGAAGAGCTTAATGCCTATACAGATAAAAAGGTTAGAAATAACATTGCACTTGGTTCCCAGTGTGGAGGTGGCTACTGCTTCTTTTGATGGATGCATTTCACCAAATGTGTATAGAATGTCTAACTATGAAGATGGGAAGGAAATAAAAATTGATCTCATGCAAGAAAACATCTATGAAAGCAGCTCTCCAAATTCAAGGCCATACCTGCCTTAAGTGCATAGAGGAGACAATTACTTCTGGTGGGAGAGTCGTGAATGTATCCTAAAGAAACATTTGACGCCAGACAAAAACATTAACTCTGCTATCACTAAATGCCATCTATACATGAATGCATTGGGTTATGAAAACTCAGCCCAGGAAAAGCCACACTGCTTCAGGGCAGCTGATTCAGAAGCCTTGGATGGTGTCTAGGGGCTCCCCAACATTTTATGGCTGTTTTAGCTTCTTTTCTTTTTATGCCAACTTATCTTTCAAAACATTTTGACCATGAAAAGAGAATTTGCATTCTAAAGCTATAGCTGTGTTATGCTAGCCTTTCTGCTAAAATGGAAAATTTAGTCAGAGCAGCTGTTTTCTGACAGGCAGATGTGGGTCTTTTGGACTCTGGTGGTTATAGAGCACCGGGCCTCTACTAGTTTCAGCTCAGATGTATTGGGCTGGGGGAAAAGCATCTCAGAATGACAAAAGAAAGACTTTAAAATATTCTACAAACACAGTTTTAGTTCCTGTGCAAGAAAGGAAAAATAAAAATAGAGGAAAAAAGAAAAACAAGGCATGGACAAAAATCCTTCACATCTCAAACTGCCCTGTTTTTAGGTATAAAATTGTCCCAGCAATCTCAAATAGAAAATAAGAATTGAGCTGAGACAAAAATAGAACCATCTCCTCTCACTCTTAAGTATGAAAACATAATACTCTTTGAGGAAGAAGAGAAAGTGATATCTGCCTCCCCTGAGATATTGTCCCCAGCCTTGCCCTTCTGTCTTGCATATCTAATAGTTCCCCCAAAGAACAATCCAGTTAGTTTGATAAGGGCTGTCAGCAAACCAGTGAAGCCAAATGTACATTCTAACACTTATTGAGAAGCTACTATGTGCCATGTTCTCATCATCATCAAGCTTTCATCATCAAGCATATATTAGCTCACTCATTCCTTGTAGCCACCTTTCACTTCTACAGCTGACACTCCCTTGAACAATGCATGGGTTAGGTGTGCCCACCTCCTGCGCTATCAAAATTTCGAGTAAAATTACACCATTTTTATCTCCATTTTACCAAGGAAGAAATGGAAGTATACACTGGTTAGGTAACTTGCTTGACACACATAGGTGCAAATAGGAAAGATGAAATTAAAGTCCAGGTCTACCTGATTCCAGAGTATGAATTCTTATGCACAGCACATAATTTCCTGTCTACCAGCAACTCCTACAATATTTCCTTTTTTTCTTTCTTGAGAATTACACAAAAACCAGAAGGATCTAAAAATAAATGAAAATAAAATAAAAGCAACTCATTTTAAACTGATTGAGATTCCATACAAATTAAGTCCTTTATCTTAATGTACTCCTTGAACCACTGCCTCCCATGGAGTTGAACTTGTAGAAGCCTTTACATTCCATAGCTCATTTTATCCTCCTAAGTAATCTGGGAAGTGAAGGGACAGTTTTTATTCCCATCAGAAAGCTGGGAAAGTGGAGAAAAAGAACAGGTGACTCTAGAGCAACAGAATTGCACAGAAAAGTCTGAAAATCAGACGTCCTTACTCCCAGGTCTCTGCTTCTTCTACCTGAACAAATGTCATACCATGAAGCATAGTTGAGAAACCATGCATTTGTCTACCTACCTTTTATCCTTAGTGCCTGGAGCAGAATGGAGGCTCAACAAACGATGAATGAATGAAGAAATGTATGTATGTGTGAATGAGCAAGTGAGTGAATGAATCGACCTACCAACTACCTAATCTTATTTGGCATCTCTATACTTATCTTAAAGATGAGAAAACATCCCCAAAAGTCAGATGACTCTTCCAGTCTCGCAAGTAGTTGCTGGCTGAGCTAAGAGCACAACCCAGCATTCCTGACTCCTTGATCCCTGTTCACTGCTTCTGTTCTCACAAGTTGGAGTAAACTCTTGCTCCTTTGGATTAGTTCTGTGAATCATTCCAGTTTTGAAATGTTTAGCACTAAGTGGAACAAATGTGACATTGTATTTGCAGAGCTCCATATAAAATAAAGGGTATGAGAGCATATCAAAAAAGGATAAACAGGTGAGAGCTACGCTGACCCAACTGAAATCACTAACCTATTCCAACCCACTGTCCCCAACAGAATGGAACAGGGCTCTTATGCACAGCCTGGAGTTGGGTGCTCTGAAGAGAACATGCTCTGCAGTGTCTCTGGGCTCACCAGAACTTGCATTATCACATGCCTATGCCTGAATAAGCCATCTACTTTTTATAATTTCTTATGATAAGCAATGGCTAAAATTTGCAGAAAGGGGCAAAGAAATCATTAAAATACAGGCTAGAGTAGACAAATGTCCTTACAACACATTTAAGAAGAAGATTTTGAAATGTCTTCTGGGGTCTAGAATCTTGCTGCTCTGTGTGTTCTTGCACCAGCAGCATCAGCACAGGAAAGCTAGTTAGAAATGCAGAATCTCAGGCTCTATTCCAGAATCAGGGATCCACTGAATCAAGATCCATGTTTAAACAAGATATTTCCTGTGCCGCAGACTCATATGCACATTAAAGTTTGAGAAGTAGTGCTCTAGAAGCTTCTGATGGTAGTGGATAATAATAGTGTTTTTAGTTTGCCTAGATACCCTGCTATAGATGTATCTTCTGAAGGCACTTATCTTGTAAACACTTCTCTAATTCTAAATATAGGCCTGGCATCATGCTCTCACATGCCACATATTAACTCATTTAATTCGCATAACAACTCAATGGCCTATTAACTATTATTATATATGACAAATGAGAGAACTGAAGCACATGGCAATTAAGACATTTGCCTGAAGTCTCACAGCTAGAAAATGAAATCATGAGGAATTCCAGAGTAGAGTCTGGCTCTAGAATCTGTGCTGTCTATCAATCTCCAAACTATATCCTGATTTCACAATTAAAGCTGAGCCAAATGTGTTAAAAAATGAGGTAGACTTTTGTGTCTGGGAGAGTTAACTGGTCACGTTCTCTGAAATGGGGAATTGTAAAAGGTCACAGGAATCATTTTTAGTATTTTATTTAATTTTGGGAAGCACTGTTGGAATTGAATTGTTAAAATGCTGTTTTTTAAAAAACACCCTCTGTTGACCTCCACTAAATATCTCTTTCCTTCTTAGTTTAAAATAAGTCCATGGAAAATAAATGGGGCTGTGAGAGAT
>VMDR010016277.1:0-21349 GCA_007922815.1 Macrotus californicus | reverse complement strand
CATATAATAAGGACTTGGTGATGATGAACTCCTTGAACTTGACCTTATCTGGGAAGCACTTTATCTGCCCTTTCATTCTAAATGAAAGCTTGGCTGGATACAGTAATTTTGGATGTAGGTCCTTGGCTTTCATGACTTGGAATACTTCTTTCCAGCCCCTTCTTGCCTGTAAGGTTTCTTTGGAGAAATCAGCTGACAGTCTGATGGGCACTCCTTTATAGGTTACTGTCTCCTTTTCTCTTGCTGCTTTTAAGATTCTCTCTTTATCTTTCATCTTGGCTAATGTAATTATGATGTGCCTTAGTGTGTTCCTCCTTGGGTCCAACTTCTTTGGGACTCTCTGAGCTTCCTGGACTCCCTGGAAGTCTATTTCCTTTGCCAAATTAGGGAAGTTCTCCTTCATTATTTGTTCAAATAAGTTTTCAATTTCTTTCTCTTCCTCTTCTTCTGGCACCCATATGATTTGGATATTGGAATGTTTAAAGACATCCTGGAGGTTCCTAAGCCTCTCCTCGTTTTTCTGAATTCTTGTTTCTTCATTGTGTTGTGGTTGAATGTTTCTTTCTTCTGGTACACACCATTGATTTGAGTCCCAGTTTTCTTCCCATCACTGTTGGTTCCCTGTACATTTTTATTCATTTCCCTTATTGTATCCTTCATTTGTTCATCTAATTTGTGACCAAATTCAACGAAGTCTGTGAGCATCCTGATTACGAGTGTTTTGAACTGTGCATCTGATAGGTTGGCTATCTCTTCATCGCTTAGTTGTACTTTTTCTGGAGCTTTGATCTGTTCTTTCATTTGGGCCATTTTTGTTGTCTTGGCACGCCTGTTACGTAGTAAGGGGCGGAGCCTTAGGTGTTCACCAGGGCAGGGCGGCCACGTCGCTGCGTTGTGACGCTGTTTGTGAGGGAGGGGTCCAAGAGGGAACAATGGTGGCCACTCCGCTCTCTGCCGGTTACCAGTCACTTTCTGCACTACCCACAGTCCAACAGGGCCCCTCTGGTGCTGGCTCTGGCACCGATCCCTGGCGGGAGGGCTGTGCACACTCCAGGATCCTGCGGGTCTCTCCAAGGAGCTCTCCTGTGAGGC
The DNA here is from genome assembly GCA_007922815.1 of Macrotus californicus. Taxonomy (NCBI): domain Eukaryota; kingdom Metazoa; phylum Chordata; class Mammalia; order Chiroptera; family Phyllostomidae; genus Macrotus; species Macrotus californicus. The sequence goes on along the minus strand of VMDR010016277.1, from coordinate 20,257 downwards.
CGGGAGTTTCTCCCGCTGTGGCCACCTCAACCCCCACAGGAGTTTTCAATCAGAGGCTTTGAGGCTTTACCTCCCCGAGCCGGAACTCTGGGTTGTAGGATCTGTCTCGCTCCCCAGTTGTTCCTCCCCGTTTATCCTCACGAGGGAGTGGGACACCCGGTCCACAGCCGCCACCTCTCCCGGCCAGCCGCGCCTTTCCCCAGTCCGCCAGCCACCGCCCCGCCATGCGAGTCCTCTCCGCCCCTCCTACTGGTCTGGATGTATGTTTCTTAGTTTCTTGGTTGTCGGACTTCCATATGGTTTGATTTTCTGTCAGTTCTGTTTGTTTTTTCTTTTAAAATTTGTTGTTGTCCTTCTTTTGGTTGTGCGAGGAGGCACAGTGTGTCTACCTATGCCTCCATCTTGGCCAGAAGTCTCAGAGAATTTATTTAAAATTTTCTTTTACCTAAAAATTGACCCAGATATCAAACTCTTATCCGATCATTTATGAGAAAATAGACTGGAATACAATTGCATGGAAATTAATCCATGGCCCAACTTTAAAACAATTCACTGACCTGAGTAACGAGAAGGGTGTAAAGTTTTCCTTTTTCTTTTTTTAGGATATTCATTCATATCTTTTCAATCTAAAAAGAAAATGAAAAAAATTAACAAATATGTCAAAAATAACTATTGTTAATATTATAAAAATTCCTCTAACCAAAGAATTTATCAGCAATAAGAAATGCGTGTGCCACCTGAAAATCTACTTCATAGCAGAATGTTAGAAAATGCCTATTTATATTTTGAATTTGCTTTTATAACCAAGTTTCAAGGCAGGACACAAATTTCTGGGTTTTTTCTTTCTCTTTAAAAAGTTTTTAAAATTGTATTTTACTGATTTAACAGTGGTATTACAGTTGTCCTGATTTTTCCCATGTGCACCCCTCCACCCAGCACCAACCACTTCCTCAGGCAATTCCCTCACTATTGTTCATGTCCATGGGTCATGCATATAGGTTCTTTGGCTACTCCATTCCCTATACTGTACTTTACATCCCCACGGCTATTCTGTAACTACCTATTTGTACTTCTTAATCCCCTCAGCTCTTCACCCATTCTCTTCCTCTCCCCTCCCATCTGACAAACTTCTGGTAACTTCTTTTCTCTTGCTTTTAAGAGTCTCTCTTTATCTTTAACCTTTGACCTTTTAATAATGATGTGTCTTGGAGTGGGCCTCTTTTTATCCATCATAATTGGGACTCTATGTTTCCTGGACTTACATGTCTATTTCCTCCACCAAATTAGGAAAGTTTTCTTTTACTATTTCTTCAGATAGGTTTCCAATTTCTTGCTTTCTCTGCTCTTTCTGGCACCCCTATGAGGCAAGTGTTGGACCTCTTAAAGTCCCAGAGGCTGTTTATATGATCCTCATTTTTTGGATTCTTTTCTTCTTGTTGCTCTGATTGGTTGTTTTTTGCTTATGTTCCAAATCGTTGACTTGATTCTCAGCTTCATTCATTCTCATGTTGATTTCCTGTAAATTTTTATTTAAATTAGTGTATCCTTTGTTTTTTATGCTGCTGAGGACCTCACTAAGTTCCTTGAGCATCCTTATAAGCAGTGTTTTGAACTCTGCATCTGATAGATTGCTTATCTCCATTTCACCTAGCTCTTTTTCAGTTTTGACCTGTCCTTTCATTTGGGCCATGTCTCCTCATTCTGGCAGCCTCCCTGTGTTTGTTTCTATATATTAGATAGAGCTGCTTTGACTCCATGTGTTGGTACTGTGGCCTAATGTTGTAGGTGTCCTAGAGTCTGGTGGCACAGCCTCCCCTATCATCCAAGTTGGGTAATCGAAATGTACCCTTTGTGTGGGCTGAGTACACCCTCCTCATGTATTTGAGCCTTGGTTGCTGTTGGCAGGTCAATGGGAGAGATTTACCCAGGTCAGTCAGCTGTAAGGACTGCCTGTGACCACTGACTACCAATCTCTGCCCTCTGTGAAGGATCAGCTGTGTGGGGGCAGGGTGGTGGTGCTCCAATGTGGTCTGTAGCTGTCCACTGGGTACACTGGTCCTGTGGTTTCCTGGGTGGTACAGACTAAATTCAGCCCCCACTTGTGTTTTTCCCAGAGCACCCTGTCTGAGCTATAAAGCAATCTGAGATGGCTGCTATTTGTGCTGGGCTTGAAGATTCCCATGTGAAGCCAAGCTGTGACTCTAATCTGGCTTCCACTAGGGCTCACTGAAGCCAGCTGTTGCCTGTTTGATAGGAATAGGAGCCAAGACCAGACATTCTTAAGGGAAAGCAGCTTGGGTGGGCCCATAGGGTGGGTGGGTTAGAGCCTCTGTGGATCTCCAAGGTGGGTCACACAATGTTAGCCAGGTTGATGGAGTCTCAGATATGGCACCAGCCTACCAGCTCTGTGTGGGGACGGCTCAGCAAAGGGACAATGGCTTCTGCTTGCCCTGATGCTAGCCACTTCAGTCTCTCTATATACCACTTGTGCCCTTCAAGCACTGCCCCCCCACCCCCATGCTGGAGCTCAAAGAGCGTGAGTAGGTCAGTTCATGTGTGGGTTCCTCAAGAACTGCTTAAGGCTCTAGCAGCCTCCTCCATCAACTCAATCCCCACTAGTTTTCACAACCAGAAGTTGTGGGGCTTTATCTTCTTGGCACTGGAATCCTGGGCTGGAGGGCCTGGTGCGGGTCTGGGACTCCTCGCTCCTGAGATATCCCTCCCAAATTTTTATCCACATGGGTGTGGGGTCCACCCGTTGCGTACCTGTGCCCCTCCTACCAGTCTGGATGGATGTGGTTTCTTCAATTCTGTAGTTGTCAGACTTCCATTCAACTCGATATCGTAGTTGTCAGACTTGCAATTCAACTTGATTTCTGATGTTCCTGAGTAATGGTTGTTGTGTGTTTTAGCTGTAATTTTGATGTGGCTGTGCAAAGAGGCAGCCATGTTTGCCTACATCACCATTTTGACCAGAAGCCCCTGTTTTATTTTCTTACTGAGTTTGAGAACTCTTTTGCAACTGTTGATATAATTGTGAGAACTGGATAATTATAATAAGCCTTATGCCTAAATTATTTTTTTATAAATAATAAACTGTGCCTATGGCACCATATTAAGAATAAAACAGGTACATTTCTTACAATTGGGAAAATTTTAATACAGTTTTTAAGCAAAAGGTAGATATACTCCCTTAGAAAATATATTTTCACAAGTCTTTATTGATTCCTTGGATTTGAGGAAGAATACTCATCACGCACAAGTTTAAAATACGATTTCCAAGAAAAAAAATGTTTTTCTTAGTGGTCACTTTCAACATTCTATTGAGAACAAAACAGGTATGGCAATAACTGGTGTATGATTAAATTCTCATGGAGTGTTATAAAATAGACTCATTCATTTTACCACATTCCACTTACTTGATATAATTCTTAATATGGAAGTGAGGAAAAATGAACTGCGGGAAGTTTTCACAGATGGTAAAAAATTCCTGTAGGAAAAATATGACAGAAGTCAAAATGCAGTTCATTTCTGAGACTCAAGAATACAATGATACCAAGATCTTTAATCAACTGGGACGTTATACAGAATTATAGTATTTTTTTAATATACTGTATTAAGTACTCAAAAAGTGTATATATTGATAAATATGTGAGTATATGCAAATATGTCATATTTCTTTGAATTCACTTACCTTCTAAAGCTCTAACACCAAAATAGAAACATAATTCTGCATTAATTTTTTTAGCCACAATGAAAGCATATATAATGAAAGCAAACACCAAATCACAGACCTTTTACCTATTTAAGTCCTTATAGATTTACCAATAAAGGAATAATAATATCACTTACTGAACACCAATTGTGTACCAGGCTATGCCTTATCTTATTTAATCCTGTGATATGCAAAATCCACTCTATTCAAAATCATTATTATTTATCTTTTTGTTGATGTGGAAACTGAGGCATAGTCAGTAATAAGTAGTAGGGTTGGGAATATCTAATCATTCTATCTAATCATTTTTAAAGCCCAGCCTTTGGAAACAAATAGGGAGATACAGTGATCACCCCAATTCAAGTACCATATTTTGCCATGTATAATGCACACTCATGTTTTTTGGCACAAACTTTCCGAAGAAAAAGTCTTTCATCTTAATTTTTTAATTCAATTAATTACTTATATCTAGATACATGTTTTTGGTATTATACAGGTATTTTTGCATTTATTTTGAACATATTATGGCACAAGAAATTTTATGTAACATAATTACAAACCACAAGAACTGATATAAGATATTTCAGGTACTGCCCATGTATAATGTGCATCTTTATATTTCCCCTCAAAAATATGGGCAAAAATGTGTGCATTATACATGGCAAAATATGGTAACAGATTAGTGTCCGAATCAAAATTACTTCTTCCATTTCAGATTAGTGTTCTTTGCGCTATAGTAGTGGACAAGTATGGAAGGTCAGAAGAAGGGGTTTTGTCTACCAGCTTTATATGCTGCTTTTCTTATCAACAAGGTGATTGATATACACAGCAGGTAGAACTTTGCATCACTGCTAAGAGCACTTCATTTCTAGTGGTAAGGAATTGAGGCGCACATATTATTTTTGCTGCTTCACTAAGTTCTGGGTATATTAGCACTATAGGTGATGTGACCACTTGGTAAAGACAGTGCTTTTCAGTTTACTAAGCACTTAGTTTAGTTTAGTTTACTAAGTTTTACTTTAGTAAACTAAGCATTTTCCTAACCGTTCCTTTATTTGATCTTCACAATCCTGTGAGGTACATAGAGGAGCTACTATCAAACCCACCCAGTATTACTGATGAGGAAACAGACTCAGTAAAAGTCAAGTAAACTAAATGGCAGAACCAGAGAAAAAGTGTGTGTCTTCTGAGTCCTGGTTTTTGAACTACTAACTGTGTGAGCACATCTTCATTGCTAATCTGTTACCAGCAAGTTACATCTTGCTTCCAGTTCTTACTCAGCCACCAATTGGGAGGAGGGGGAGGGAATCACCCAAAGAAACTGACAACAATGAGATACACAGAATGGATACCAACATACATAATGCCTTACCTAACAAAACAAAGAGCACTTCTTGAGCCTATCCCAATCAAGTACATTCAAAAGTCAAAACAAGAAAAGCTGTTTCATATTTATGCAATAAACCAAAATTTTAAGACTTATTCCTAATACTTCTTTTGTACACCTCCAGAATCTATATAGCCAAAAGCTTTACACTTCATGTTCTGAATGCTTTACAGGTATCAGGGAGAACACTGAACACTGGCAGCTGAGTGTGTTAAAGTAGCCTCTTTTTACTTCATAATATACTTCAAATTCTTTCTAACATGAAGAATAAGAAAGAATATAAAGCCAAGCATGGCATTAACAAGTTTTTAAAAAGATTTTGTTTATTTATTTTTAGAGAGAAGGGAAAGGAGGGAAAAAGAGAGGGAGAGAAACATCACTGTGTGGTTGCCTCTCCTTGGCCCCCTACTGGGGACCTGGCCCAGCAACCCAGGCATGTGCCCTGACTGGGAATCAAACCAGCCACTTTGGTTCACAGGCCTACACTCAATCCACTCAGCTACACCAGCTAGAACAACATGGCATTATAATTAGTGTTGCAACCTGGTCTGGATTCAGACTGTCAGGTGAAAGAAATAGGATCACCTTGATCAGAAACAGGTCTGATTTCTACTCACGGGCTGACAATATACAAGTGCTTATCATACCTCCTTTCAGCAAAATGGTACAATGTCCACTCAAAACCAAAAATGCTCACCCTCCTTTATTTCAGCAAACGTTTTCATGTGGTTTTTGATGATGAAATTTGGCTTTTACTTAGGGATGTCATACAGACATTTGCTCACTAGTCCTCACATGCAGAAGATTCTGAATCACATGTGACTTAATCACTCACTCCTCCTTCCCCACTTAAAAGCAAACTATAGATGTAATAAGTGTCACTGCAGGAAAAAATAGAAAAATTGTTTTTAAACAAATCAAATCACCTAGAATCTATTTACCCAGAAAAACCATTGTGGTGTATAGACTTCTAGATCTATTTCCTAAGGTATACATTTATTTACATTTTACTTTCACAAAAATGAGATCATGCCACAACAAACATTAATTTTTAAAAAGCAACTTACAACATACATATCTGCATCTTTCCACTTGTGTCTTTTTTTGACAATAATAATGTCTAGGTACAAAACAGACTTTACATAATAGGCACGTAGATAAAATAGAACCACCTTTTTTAAAGGCCTTTATGCAATGTAAATATCGTCTTCCTAATTGGTATAAAAATAAGACAAGCACTTACAATAAACAGCTACATTTTTATACTAAAGTTTTAAAAGCCCGTTCTTTCCCGCCCTCATTTAAAAATAAGTATACATTTTCCAGATTTTAAAAGAATTTAAACACAAATATGTTGCAGGAGAGTTTGAATCAGAACCCACTTATGTGTCCAACTTAGTGTCCATCTTTGCTTAAGTACAAATCTTTAGGTCTTTGCAAAGAGATAAACTGCTTCAAATTACTCCCGCCTTTCAGTTGTATTGGAAAACAAAAACAAAACCAAAGGGGTGTATAAGGGCCCTAAAGCATGGCTTAGACTAACTGGCTGGAGCCCTGAGCACCTGGACCGACGCCTGCTCGCGGCTGCTGCTGGAGGCGCGAACACTGGGAAACGCTGCCAAAGGGTCACTAAGCCGCCTGGCGGGGCCCGCGGGCCAGCGTGGCACAGTCGGGCATCCGGAGCCCAGGCGCCGCAGGACGTGCCCGGCCCCAGCCGCCTCCACCCCTCTACCAGGCACAGCCCCACCTGGGCCCGACACCTAGCGGGGACTCCCAAGCCCAGATACTACAGGACTGTATGGGAAAAAGCAGCAGGGGGCCGAGGGGAGCCTGGGTGGCTGCGTCTTCAACAAGGGGTGAAAATGCCTTCGGGATGGGGGAGGGGACCGCCATCCCACCATAAAACGAAGGCAGCGTTTGGGTTTCAGAGACGCCTTCCCGTGTTTCTTGACCTCCCCCGTTGAAAGTTGCGCCCGAACGCCTCCTCCCCAGTAGCAGCCCGGCGCCGGGCCGACCCGCCCCTCGCTCACACTCACCAGTATCCCGGGGCCCGCTGGGCCAGCCCGGGCGCAGCCTCGCGCAGGCAGCGGCGGCGGAGGCGCCCGACCGCGGGCGGAGGGGCCGCGCGGGACCGCCCGCGGGCAACCCGAGACGGGCGGTGGCGCTCTGGCCCTCTCCCTCTCCGGCGCTCTGCTGGGCGCAGTGGCCCGCTGGCCCCTCTCCCTCCCGCGCGCTGTGCACCCGGCCAGGCAGGCCCCAGGCCCAGGTTCAGTGGCCACACTCACCGCCTCGCTCCGCGCCTGCGCTGCGCACCCCGGGGGCCCGCCGGCAGGGCGGGAGGTGACGAGGTGAGAGAGGGGCAGGGGATCGGGTAGCTGGGCCCAGCAGCACGCCCGGCCTAGGAGGGACCACCGGCCTCCAGCCCCGGGGGTGACCCGGCGGCCCGCGCCCCCTACCGGTACGTGTGCGCCGCCGCAGGCCCCTCCTGCGCGGGGCACCGCCCCTCCCTAGCCGGGCGGGTGATTCCACCCTAAATCGCTCCAGGCGAGGCCGCCGAGGGAGTTTCCCTGCCGCCTACCCGCCCTTCCTCCGGCCCCGGAAAAAGTGGGAGAAGCGCTTCGCGCCCGCAGCCCCTCTCCCACCCCCCTCCTCCCGCGGACATGCGAAAACGATCTCGCACGGCTTAGGCTAGGCACATGGCATTTCAAAGCCCCGCGAGGTGTCAGCAGCCTGCCGGGGACAACAAAAAGGGCAACCCTGCGTCACGGTTTTACTGCCTTCGTCAGAGAACCAAGCAAGGCAGGAATGCTGTCCACCCGGCAGGAGGGCAAACGCTTGAACTCCGGGAGTCCTTCTAGGGCATCAGCTGGAATCCTTGATTCCAGGAATCTTGGTGGAATTAATGTGAAATTATAGGGAATGGACTAGACGATGATTTGTTTTCCGACTTTAAGTTTCTATGGGCAGATATGGAGAGGATTAAATTAAATAAGCATAAACAAACTTGTGGACACGGTTTCAAAAATGAGGATGTCTGTCCCAAAGTGGTCGTATGGTTCATCTTTGTGACGATTTGAGGTTAGTAGTCCCAATTTACAAATTAGGTGAGTTTATGAGCGGGTAGAGATTAGGTCTTACTCGTTTTGCAGCTTCGACACCGGGTTTAAGTGATTCTTAAGTGGATGAATGATACCCTTGTGGATTATCACGTGCTCAAGGTCACTCGGACAGTCAGGGCTGCAATCCACGTCCACTGTGCTATTTCTGATTGCCACATACTTACCAACAGCTGGGTAGTAAAAATCACAGACCTTACTCCGGAATCCCTTTAACTATCTCCCAGCAGATAAAGCCGTCTTTGAAATACACTAGTTTTGAGGCTCAACTTCTATGACTTCATAACTTTTATGCCTATACTCAGCCTAAATAAACGAATATTTACGAATGCTGGCATGGGCTGAATAAAGCGCAAAGAGATTTAGTGGCATTTTATCCTAGTCCAGTTACTACCTGGCACAGAATAGGGAATCCACACGTGTTTGTTGAATTTTCCGAAGAGTACCATGTATTGCTCCCTCTTCTCGGCTGGTTGGGCTGTTGCCCAATGGGATACAGTAGAAGCCACAAGGGGGAGTTATGGGACCATTTTAAATTACTGTTTTGCTCAGCGTAGCCTTGTGCCAAAACAAAACCTTCACTGTCTAGGCTGAAGTTTTATTCCAAAACATTTTCTAGTGAGAGGAAACACCCCCTCCCGTTACTTAAACAAATAAATTCACACTATTTGCACTTAACCAACAAAGTAAACAAGAGTAGCATCCCAATGTTTACATGTCATTTACCATAATCACAAATCAGAGGCAATTTGAGATTCTTTGATTGGCTGGGGTACATTTTCCAGTTTCATTTTTGCATCTCCCTTGTCCTCTCCTTCCTCTCAAGGTTGTTGGCGGTGAGGATAAAGCCTTCCAATCCCAAGAGTACTAACTTCAAGGGTTTTGTTGTATTCTATTATAATTTTGAGGGGATAATGAATCATCATTCTTTCAACTTCTGTCCACACTTTGTAGCGTAATTTCATGGAGACAATAAAAGTATATGAAGAAAAACAAAAAAAAGAGGTATACAAAGAACAAAAGAAAAAAGTATCAATCCCACAACGCAGAGCTAACCACTGGTAACATTTTGCCCAATATCTTTTCCTTATTTTTACAGCTATATCTGTATAGATTTTTTTTTCAAAATTAGGATATTGTTGTTTTTGTTATTTTGTAATAGCTCTTCCCTCTCATTTCCTAGAGCATGAACATTCCTTATGCTCTTAATGCTAATGGCACCTTGGAATTCCAATATAAGCAAGCATACAGTTAAATAATGGACAATTAAGTTGTTTCCATCTTTAAAAATACTCTGCTGATTTGGTAAGTAAAATATACTATTCTACTTTAATTTGTATTTCTTGTTTTTCTTGTGAACTTGAATATTTTCTCATGGGTCTATTAGCCATTGTACTTGTGGGTGTGGGTGAATTTTCAGTTTGTGTCCTTTGCACATTTTTCTAGGGATGGTTTACTTTAAAAAAAATCTTTTTAGCTTTTTATCTGAGATATATGTTGCATATGTTTCTAGTTTGTTTCCTTTTTAATTTTGTTAATGTTACAAACTTTTTATATTGTTGCAAAAGCAAGGCTACTAATCTTTTCCTTTACAGGTCCTATTATTGGCCTTATGCTGAAATAATCCCCTTCTACCCATTTTTTACTTTAACTTTTTAGTTTATCTGTAATTTATTTTGGGGTATGAGATGAAGAGGGTGCTCTCTGTCTTTCTGTCATAACCCTTTTTTTCTTATCCTTCAATTGTGTAACAACCTGAGATTAAAATTGTAATAATAGCTTCATCTGATGCTGAAGTAATTTTCTAGCATTGGTTTTCAAACTTTAACTGCGTCAGAATCACTGGGAGGTCTGTTAAATTTAGATTTTTGTGGTCTAGAGTTTCTAATTGGATAAGTTTGGTCAGGAGCCTGAGAGGCTACATTTCTAACAAGTTTTCAGGTGATGCTGCTGCTGCTGGCCGAGGATCACACTCTGTGAACCACTATCCTAAGGCTTTCACCAGCCAACCCCACACTAGCCAAAAAGTACTTCTTACTATTCTACAGATAGGCTCTGGCTCTTTCTCACCCATGGCTTTAGCATGTTTCGTCTACCTGCAATCTCTTTCCTGTGAGATCAAGCACATAATTTATGTCTTCTATGAAATCTTTGATTTTTCTCAAGCAGAGATCTCTGATCACTTTTCAGAGATTTCACAGTATTTGGTGCATTAGTCCGCCTATCACCAGAGATGCATTTACTATGAAAATAATGCAGCTTAGGGTTAAAGTCCCCTCAACTGCACAAACCTCTTCCACCATGAGGTACTTAATTTTATATTTGTAATTTTGTAATTCTTTCCTTAAGTTGGTACCCTCAATTGGTATAAGCTTCTGTTCTCACAAAATTTGGCTCTGCCCCTACTTATTCTATTGTGTCTTCACTGACTTTGAGTTTAGCACAATGACTTACTTCGAGCCTCATTCATTTTTTAAAGTAAAATATTGATTGTATGTCTGCCTTATGTTCATCACTGTACTAGGTACTGGGGATAGAGTGTAGCAAGGTGGACACAGTCTTTACTCTGCTGATCATTGCAGTAGGCCAGACAAGACAGACAAGTAAACAGCTCTGTAAGGGGATGACTAAATTGATGTAAGGTAAGGAAAGAGGGTTGTGGGAGCACATGACAAGCAGTCTAGCTTGGTCTAAGCAGGATGGGGCAGGAAAAGAGTCTAGGTATTCAGTTTGTGGAATGAATTGATAAACTGTTTCCCGACCACCTAGCCTGCTGTTAGTAGTGCAGACCTGGCTGGGTGATGTACTCCTGACCAAGAGATGAAGCAGCTGTGAGATAGATAACTCTGTATGAAGGAGACAGTACAAAAATGTGTTTTGGGTTGCTTTTGTGGCAGTCTTACCAGGCCACACTGAAAGTCTATGTAAATCTGTTAGAACTGTTATTTTTTGGAGTATTTGCATGTAGTAGCTCTCACATCTTACACCAAGTGTTGCTATATAATTCTAACCATGAGAGCTACTTTTGATGATCAGGCATATCCAGAGAGTTTACCTTGTCCAAACTTAGACTAGCCTCACTTAGTAGCATTGCTTTTCCTGTTTTGAGCAATGGGAGTCAAAAAATGGAAAGTTATTGTGGACAGAAGAAAGGGATTCTGTGGAAAGTAACCTCATAGGGTGATCTGATCATAAATTCCAAACTGGGTAGGTCATGATGGGTAGTCACACTCCAGGCAAATAACCTTTTAAAAAATTTTTAAATTGATTTTAGAGAAACGGGGACAGAAAGAGAGAGCGCCAGAAACATCAATTTGTTGTTCCACTTATTTATGCCTTCATCACTTGATTCTTATATGTGTCCCGACCAGGGATCAAACCTACAGCCTTGGCGTATCGTACAATATCTAAGCAACTGAGCTACCCAGTCAGGGATAACTTTTTAGTAAAAGGTTTATCTTTACCTTAAGCAAGCTCTGTCCATTGTTTCTATGTATCTAGGTTAACACACCTTTGAAACAAGCCCTAACCACTCTCAAGAGAGCACATAATTTTGTTTATTGTCCTGTAGTTGAATCCCTGCTTTGATTTTTCTCACCTCTATGAAATCTTCCTTAGTTCTCTCAGTTTCAAATACATAAAAGAAACTGTTATTCTCCTGAGCATTTAAGGTCTCACTCCCCAGCATATGATGTCAGTTTGGCTCAAATATACTCTTATAAAAATTCTCTGCAGGTTTGGGCATTTCTTACATGGACATCATAATTATTTGTAATGCTTGCTAATCACAATAAAAGCCAGTGGACAGAGGCTCTGTGGTGTCTTCCCCAGTCGACTATATATACTTTGTGAAGGTAAGAGATAAGTCTACCTCGTTGACTGCTAATCCCTAAAGCCTAGCACAGTGCTGACCCAGAGTAATCACCTAATATTATTTTTTTTGGAAAGATGAACTGTGTATTTAATGATATTGGGGAATTGTTATTAACTTTTAGGTATGGTAATAGTTGTGAAGTTATGTGCTTTTTAAAAAATACATTTTACTGACTATGTTATTACAGTTGTCCCATTCCCCCTCCCCCCCGCCTTTACTCCTCTCTGCCCTGCACCCCCCCACCCCAACCTGCATTCCCCCTCTAGTTCATGTCCATGGGTCATATATATAAATTCTTTGGTTTCTACATTTCCTACACTATTCTTAACCTCCCCATCTATTTTCTTTCTTTTTTTAAAATATATTTTATTGATTATGCTATTACAGTTGTCCCATCTCCTCCCCCCCACGCCCTGCACACCCCTTCCCCCACGCTCTCCCTCTTTAGTTCATGTCCATGGGTCATATATATATGAGTTCTTTGGCTTCTACATTTCCTATACTATTCTTAACCTCCCCTGTCTATCTTCTATCTAGCACTTATGCTTCTTATTCCCTGTACGTTTTCCCCTTCTCTCCCCCTCCCACTCCCTCACTGATAACCCTCTGTGTGATCTCCATTTCTGTGATTCTGTTCTTGTTCTAGTTGTTTGCTTAGTTTGTTTTTGTTTCTGTTTTAGGTTCAGTTGTTAATAGCTGTGAGTTTGTTGTCATTTTACTGTTCCTATTTTTGATCTTCTTTTCCTTAGATAAGTCCCTTTAATATTTCATATAATAAGGACTTGGTGATGATGAACTCCTTGAACTTGACCTTATCTGGGAAGCACTTTATCTGCCCTTTCATTCTAAATGAAAGCTTTGCTGGACAGAGTAATTTTGGATGTAGGTCCTTGGCTTTCATTACTTGAAATACTTCTTGCCAGCCCCTTCTTGCCTATAAGGTTTCTTTGGAGAAATCAGCTGACAGTCTGATGGGCACTCCTTTGTTGGTTACTGTCTCCTTTTCTCTTGCTGCTTTTAAGATTCTCTCTTTATCTTTCATCTTGGCTAATGTAATGATGATGTGCCTCGGTGTGTTCCTCCTTGGGTCCAACGTCTTTGGGACTCTCTGAGCTTCCTGGACTCCCTGGAAGTCTATTTCCTTTGCCAAATTAGGGAAGTTCTCCCTCATTATTTGTTCAAATAAGTTTTCAATTTCTTGGTCTTCTCCTTCTCCTCTGGCACCCCTATGATTCAGATATTGGAACGTTTAAAGACATCCTGGAGGTTCCTAAGCCTCTCATTTTTTTGAATTCTTGTTTCTTCATTGTGTTCTGGTTGAATGTTTCTTTCTTTCTTCTGGTCCACACCATTGATTTGAGTTCCAGTTTTCTTCCCATCACTGTTGGTACCCTGTACATTTTTATTCATTTCCCTTATTGTATCCTTCATTTGTTCATCTAATTTGTGACCAAATTCAACGAAGTCTGTGAGCATCCTGATTACCATTGTTTTGAACTGTGCATCTGATAGGTTGGCTATCTCTTTGTCATTTAGTTGTAGTTTTTCTGGAGCTTTGATCTGTTCTTTCATTTGGGCCATTTTTGTTGTCTTGGCACGCCTGTTACATAGTAAGGGGCGGAGCCTTAGGTGTTTACCACCAGGGCGGGGCGGCCACGTCACTGAGTTGTGATGCTGTTTGTGGGGGAGGGGACTGAGAGGGAACAATGGCGGTTGCTCCGCTCTCTGCCGGTTTTCAGTCACTTTCCATGCTACCCACAGTCAAATTGGGCCCTTCCGGTGCTGATTCTGGTGCTGATTCCCGGTAAGTGGGCTTCTGTCCGCTTTAGGACCCTGTGGGTCTCTCCAACGAGCTCTCCTGTGAGGCCGAGAGTTTCTCCCGCTGCGGCCACCTCAACCCCCACAGGAGTTTTCAATCAGAGGCTTTGAGGCTTTATTTCCCCGTGCTGGAACTCTGGGTTGCGGGGTCTGTCTCGCTCCCCAGTTGATCCTCCCAGTTTATCCTCACCAGGGATTGGGACGCCCGGTCTGCAGCCGCCACCTCTCTCGTCCAGCTGAGCCTTTCCCCGATCCGCCAGCCACTGCCCCGCCACATGAGTCCTCTCCGCCCCTCCTACCGGTCTGGATGTATGTTTCTTAATTTCTTGGTTGTTGGACTTCCATATGGTTCGATTTTCTGTCAGTTCTGGTTGTTTTTTGTTTTAAAATATGCTGTCCTTCTTTAGGTTGTGCGAGGAGGCACAGTGTGTCTACCTACACTTTCATCTTGGCCGGAAGTCCTCCCCGTCTATTTTCTACCTACCATTTATGCTTCTTATTCCCTGTACCTTTTCCCCCCTCTCCCCACCTACTCCCCCACTGATAACCCTCCATGTGATCTCCATTTCTGTGACTCTGTTCCTGTTTTAATTGTTTGCTAAGTTTTTTTTTAGGTTCAGTTGTTGATAGTTGTGAGTTTGTTGTCATTTTACTGTTCATATTTTTATTTATTTATTTTTATTGTTCAAGCACAGTTGTTTTCATATACTGTTTATATTTTTGATCATCTTTTTTTTCTTAGGTAAGTCCCTTTAACATTTCATATAATAAGGGCTTGGTGATGATGAACTCCTTTAACTTGACCTTATCTGGGAAGCACTTTATCTGCTCTTCCATTCTGAATGATAGCTATGCTGGATAGAGTAATCTTGGGTGTAGGTCCTTGCGTTTCATGACTTTGAATACTTCTTTCCAGCCCCTTCTTGCCTGTAAGGTTTCCTTTGAGAAATCAGCTGATAGTCTAATGGGAATTCCTTTGTAGGTAACTGTCTCCTTTTCTCTTGTGGCTTTTAAGATTCTCTCCTTCTCTTTAATCTTGGGTAATGTAATTATGATGTGCCTTGGTTTGTGCTACCTTGGGTCCAACTTTGGGACTCTCTGAGCTTCCTGGACTTCCTGGAATTCTATTTCCTTTGCCAGACTGGTGAAGTTTTTCTTCATTATTTGTTGAAATAAGTTTTCAATTTGTTGCACTTCCTCTTCTTCTGGCACCCTGTAGGGTAAGTGGAGGCAGTCTGGCTTTCTCACCCAGGTGTCTGGGTAGCTAAGGGAAGCAGTGTTCCCATAGCCTTGGAGGGGCCTGATAACTAGTGATCTCATAGCCTTGAGACTGGGTCCGATAAACTGTTCCCATAACATGAAGTGAGCTCGCATGCGCAGAATTATGTTATATTATGTAATGTGCTGGCAGTTTTCTGGCTTTGTTCCCCTCTAGTATTTAAACAGGTAGGGACTCCATGCTAGGGGTGATGATGATGAGAGACATGCAAGGGGACAGGTGCCACGATGGGTGCCATGCTGGGGAGCAAGGGCCATGACATGAGACATGCAGCTAGACACACAGCTTGCAGCGTGCATGGCTTGCCCACCCATGAATAAAGGCATGCCAGACACCTCGATGGCTCCATGAATATTTTTCTATCTGTGTGAATACCATAAACCTGCCTGGCCTTGAAGGGTAGCAACACATACTCCTATGATTCTGTTGCTGGAATGTTTAAAGTTGTCCCAGAGGTTCCTAAACCTCTCCTCATTTTTTTTGAATTCTTGTTTTTTCATTCTGTCCTGGATGAATGTTTCTTTCTTCTAGTCCAAACCATCGATTTGAGTCCTGATTTCCTTCCCATCGTTGTTGGGTCCCTGTGCATTTTCCTTTATTTAACTTTTCATAGCCTTCATTTTTTCCTCTATTTTGTGATCATACTCAACCAATTCTGTGAGCATCCTAATTACCTGTGGCAGAGCCCCCCCCACCCCCCCCTACACACACCTGCTATGGATGAGAATAAGTCTACCAAGACATGATTTACTTGGGGAGGGAAGGTGGTGGATCTCTCAAAGAAGAAGGGCCTGGAGCCTGTTCCTCAATGGGCTTTTATTGTATTTAACTTGCACAGGAATACGGGTAAAGCTCATCAATCATTGTCAGGCAGTAAGGATCAAACAATAGATAACATAAAAAGAACTATGAGGGACTTTCAGCCAAGATGGAGGCATAGGTGGACACACTGTGCCTCCATGCACAACCAAAAGAAGGACAACAACACATTTAAAGACAAAAAACAACCAGAACTTCCAGAAAATCAAACTATATGGAAGTCTGACAACCAAGGACTTAAAGAAGAAGCATTCATCCAGACCGGTAAGAGAGGCAGAGATGGGCAGCCAGGTGGAGAGGACTCGAGGCAAGGCAGTGGCTAGAGGACCATGGCAGTCAAGGCAGCAGCTGGCAGAGTGGGTAAGGTGGTGGATAGAGGACTGGGCGGTTCCACGTTCACATGTAGATAAACCAGGAGGAACAACTGGGGAGTGAGACAGACCTTATAACCCAGGGTTCTAGTGCAGGGAAATAAAACCTCAAAACCTCTGACTGAAAACACCTATAGGGGTTGTGGTAGCAGGAGAAATTCCCAGCCTCACAGGAGAATTTGTTGGAGAGACCCACAGGGTCCTACAACATACACACCCACCCACCCAGGAATCAGCACCAGAAGGGCCCAATTTGATTACGGGTAGTGGCAGAAGTGACTGAAAACCAGCAGAGAGCAGAGTAAGCGGCATTGTTCCCTCTTGGACCCCTCCCCCACATACAGTGTCTCAATGCAGCCACATGGGTTGCCTCGCCCTAGTGAACACCTAAGGCTCTGCCCCTTATACAGATAATAATAATAATAATAATAATAATAATAATAATGGCCCAAGTGAAAGAACGGATCAAAGCTCCAGAAAAAATACAACTAAGCGACGAAGAGATAGCCAACCTATCAGATGCACAGTTCAAAACATTGGTTATCAGGATGCTCCAGGAACTCACTGGGTAATTCAACAGCATAAAAAAGACCCAGACAGCAATGAAGATTGCATTATGTGAAATAAAGAAAAATCTACAGAGAACCAACAGTGAAGGGAAGGAAACCAGGACTACAAATCAACAGTTTGGAGCAGAAGGAAGAAAGAAACATTGAACCAGAACAGAATAAAGAAACAAGAATTCAGAAAAATGAGGAGAGGCTTAGGAACCTCCAGGACATCTTTAAATGTTCCAACATCTGAATCATAGGGGTGCCAGAAGAAGAAGAAGAGGATCAAAAAATTGAAAACTTATTTGGCAAAATAATGAAGAACTTCCCCAATCTGGCAAAGGAAATAGACTTTCAGGAAGTCCAGGAAGCTCAGAGAGTCCCAAAGAGGTTGGACCCAAGCAGAAACACACCAAGGCACATCATAATTACATTAGCCAAGATGAAAGATAAGGAGAGAATCTTAAAAGTGCAAGAGAAAAGGAGACAGTAACCTACAAAGGAGTGCCCATAAGACTATCATCTGATTTCTCAAAAGAAACCTTACAGGTGAGAAGGGGCTGGAAAGAAGTATTCAAAGTCATGAAAGGCAAGGACTTACACCGAAGATTACTCTATCCAGCAAAGCTATCATTTAGAAAATGGAAGGGCAGATAAAGTGCTTCCCAGATAAGGTCAGGTTAAAGGAGTTCATTATCACTAAGCCCTTATTATATGAAATGTTAAAGGGACTTATCTAAGAAAAAGATCAAAACTCTGAACAGTAAAATGACAACAAACTCACAGCTATTAACAACCAAACCTAAAAAAAACAGAAACAAAAACAAACAAAGCAAACAACTGGAACAGGAACAGAATCACAGAAATGGAGATCACATGGAGGGTTATTAGTGGGGGAGTGGGAGGGAGAGAGAGGTGGAAAAGGTACAGAGAATAAGTAGCATAAATGGTAGGTAGAACATAGACAGGGGGAGGTTAAGAATAGTGTAGGAATTGTAGAAACCAAAGAACTTAAATATATGACCCATGGACATGCACTAAAGCAGGGAATGAGGGTGGGAAGGATGTGTGGGGCAGAGGGGAATAAAGGGGGGAAAATAGAACAACTGTAGTAGCATAATCAATAAAATATGTTTTTAAAAAGAGAACTCTGAGGACTTATTCTGAGTCAGGGTCAGTTAGCTAAAGGGCTATAAAACTTTGGTAAACAAACTCATTTTATGCTTGGACCCTTGTCAGAAAATTGAGGGTATTAGCAGAGCAGGTTTCACAGGATTTTATGCATTCTTCCTTAGGCCTGATTGCCCTGGGGAACCGCCTGTTCCTGCCCAGGGCTGCACTGCCCTCCAGCATTGTTTCAGGCTTAAGTCAGGCAGGGGATATAAGGCAGCCAAGAGATTAGGAGACTTCTCCCAGACAGAATGAGGACTCAGGCTATGTCAAAGCTGAGGGGTGAGGGTCCATCACCCCCTTTTTCTATAGTCCCCCAAGTCCTCCCCTGAGGGCCCCTTCATGACCATGTCTGTCTTAGGTCATCCCTCCCTTGAGGGATCTTACCCGTCATTGGCTAACCAGTCATCTGCCTGGGGCGGAACAGGGTGAAGTGAAAGGGGCAGAGGTGGAACCCCTGCCAGAAAGATAAGCTTTGTCTCCTTAGTGGTTTATGGTCCCAAGGTCTCTTTACTCAGCCTTAGCCATGGGGGTTATAGCTTCTGAAACCAGGCAGGGTGGTTCCCAACAATTACCAGTGTTTTGAACTGTGCACCTGATAGGTTGGCTATCTCTTCATCGCTTAGTTGTATTTTTTTCTGGAGCTTTGATCTGTTCTTTCATTTGGGCCTTTTTTTTTTTTTTGTCTTGTCTCACTGGTTACATACTAACAGGCAGAGCCTTAGGTGTTCACCAGAGTGGGGCAACCCATGTTACTGTGTTGTGACGCTGTCTGTGAGGGCAGGTCCGAGAGGGAACAGTGCTGTTTGCTGAGCTCTCTTTGAGCTTTCTGTCACTTCTGCTGCTACCCACAAGCAAATTAGGCCCTTCTGGTGCTCATTCCTGGTGGGTGGGCTTGTGTACGTTCTAGGACTCTGTGGGTCTCTCCAACAAACTCTCTTGTGAGGCTGCGAGTTTCTCCTGCCATCACAACCACCACAGGTGTTTTCAGTCAGAGGTTCTGAGGTTTTTTTTCCCCGTGCTGGAGCCCTGGGTTGCTCGGTCTGTCTCGCTCCCCAGTTGTTCCTCCTGGTTTATTTGCCCGTGTGAGACTGCCTGCTCCACTAGCCACTACCTCGCTGGGTTCTCCAGCTGGTGCCATGCCACCAAGTCCTCTCCATCCAGCTACCCGTCTCCGCCTCTACTACCAGTGTATGAATGTTTCTTCAAGTCATTGGTTGTCAGACTTCCAAACAATTTGATTTTCTGGCAGTTCTGGTTGTTTTGTTTTTAAATTTGTTGTTGTCCTTTTGGTTGTGTGAGGAGGCACAGTGTGTCTATCTATACCTCCATCTTGGCGGAAAGTCCATAATCACCTAATATTAATCATGACTGAAGACAAAAGGAAAGGATTCAAGAATTTTGTACATTTGTGTAAATATTTACAGTGTAAATATTTACACAATGTTTAGTCCATTTTGTGTGTTCAAAATTTTTAATAGCAAAGCTTTACTCAGTAGGCATTCCTTCTTATTTTTAATTTCCCCCCCAAATATGTTTTAATGTGAAATCTATGTTTTTTTCGAAGGCTCTGGCCCCTCTCTCTGGGCGAACCCATTTTTTTTTTCCAGGCACCCTGCCTTTCTCAAAGAAAAGAGAACTCTCCTCAGGGCTCCCACTGACTTCAACGGAATCATTTGTGTTACTGCACTGGTGAAATCTATTTTGAAATAAGAAAATTGATGTGGAGTCTTAAAGGAGGAAGGATAACATCAAAGCAAACTTAGCTTAGTTACCCTTAGGGCTACGGGATTTTCAGGTAGTTTGAAACCATTAAGAAAAGAAAAAAGATTTAAGGAGGAACATCATAAGGAATGCAGGTCCTGATTTTTCTGCTCTTCACAAATGTAAAATCCCTTTATTTAAGGGTTTTAAAATGGATTATGTATCATTGATTTACTCATAGAAATGATAAGATTTTGTATATTCAAAGGGTTGTTTATTTGGATACTAATCTTACTAAATTTATTGTTTCCATTTTTAGTCTGCATACCTTTTGGGTATTTTTCATGGCTCTTATAAACTTTTTCGAACATACACAAGAATAAAGAGAATCATAAATGAATTCTCATATACTTATCACTCCATTTTCAGTAATTATCAAGCCATACTTTACTT
>VMDR010016276.1:0-21343 GCA_007922815.1 Macrotus californicus | reverse complement strand
GACACTGAAATAAAGAACAAACTCACAATAACCAGACAGAAGGTCAGAGGGGATAAGAGGCAGGAAAAGGGCGAAGGGTCATCAAGGAATATGTATAAAGGACAGATGGACAAAGCCAAAGGGTTTGAGGGTGGGAGATGGGGATGGCTGGGGTGGGAGGGAGTGGTGGGGGGAAAATGGAGACAACTGTAGTTAAATAAATAAATAAATAAATAAATAAATAAATAAATAAATAAATAAATGAATGAATGAATGAATAAAAAGCCCTCAGCATAATTGCCCAACCTTTTGCCCCATTCCTATTAGTGACAAATCTTTTGAAATTGCTTTTTCCCTCATTTTTCTCTGATGTTCTCTCTGCCACTCAGGTTTCCTGGTAGCTCCCAATTTCTCCAGTAGATCAAGAGTGTCCCTCTCCCTTTTTTCCCATCCACTCTGTCTCAAACACAATGGCCCTGTTTGGCTCCAGATGATTTAGGACGGGTGGGTGTCTTGCGGGAAAGGCAAAATAAAGAATAAAGGGCTGGGGGTGAAAAATTATAAAGTGGCTTTCCTTCTTAATCTTTCTGATTATGCCATCTCTCCTTCTACCATCCCAAGGGGTCCTCTTGATGACTTAGGCAGATGCACTTCATACAAAGGCCATAGATGACATCCTGCTTTTCACTTATTCACCTTTTTCTAGGTGATGATGGGTGGCTGGGCTGCCACTACAGAAGCAGGCAGCTTAGTATTGTCTCTGGAAGGAGCTAGCAGCCTATCTCCACTGTATGTATAATCCCAGCACAACCTTTTTGGATACACTATAACTGCTGTACTTGAATTAGCATGGGTTCAAATCCTGGATTAGACCCTACTAGCTGTGCTACCTTGTAAAGATGACTTAAGCCTTCATTTTCCTCTGAACCTTTATTTTCTTTTAAAATAATCATAATAATAGTACCTACCCTCTCCAGTTTATTGTGAAGATTAAATATGATAATGCATGCAAAGTGCTAGCACAGTGCCTGGGCTGTGGTAAGTGCTCAATTAAAGTTAGCAATCATAGTTATTATTACTATTAATTGTCATTAAATAGTTAGAATGTGGCTTCTACTACCTACTACAATGTTAGTCTTGGCTTGTTCCTCTGTAAAATAAGGGTGATGATGTTCCCTATGTAAGAGGGTTGTGGTGATCATGAGATGAGTTAATGCATGTAAAGCTCTCAGGGCTGGCTGGAGGTCCTACCAGGGTAGTGGAACTAACTGTATCTCCTTTTTCTAGGAGTGTCTATAGAGCACCTAGCTAGCAGTGAGTGATGGGTCAATTAATGGCAGCCAGTATTACTATCATTACTGGAGGCCAAGTTACTCTCTGTCCACTTATCCCTGGATTCTCAGTTAGTGGTGAGTAGTTCAGTGATGATTACAGTCCAGGGTGCCATGAGGCCGGGCTGCTTCTCTCCACTCTCAGTATCAGAGGAGAAAAATAGTGCCACTTATTAGCTTTGTCTCAATGTATTGATTTCAATAGGAAATAGACTTCTGGCTGGAAGATTGTCATTTGTCATCCAATTGTCATGAGATTTGAAGAGCCTGAACTCTTACCCTCAGGGGATCTTCCTCACTAAATTTCAGTGCAATGGAATCAGGGTCCCAGTTTTACACACAGCTGTTAATTTTGGTACATTTTGGCACAGCATTAAGAATATCGAAGAACCTGCTCTGTACCCTGCCTCCTGCTCTCCCTCCTCCCTCAAATCTGTTGAGCATAGGGAGTGAGCAGCTTGTTAAATAAAAAAACAAAAACAAAAAATACTACTTATGTGATTCTCTAATGATGGGGTGAGTTCTCTTCTCGTAAATGAAATCAGCATGTGCATGCAACGTTGAGAACTCACTTTGACCAAGAGGATGAAACAATTCAAACGGTCTGTCACTTCAGATTCAAATTGCGCAGAATAAGAACAAAATCAGAAACATTTTAATAGTCAACTAAAAGGCAGATTTGTCTTAAGAATGAATGACAGCTTCCTTTGATTTACGGGGAGATTTTACATCTATTATCTTATTCAATGCTTCCAATAACTCTAGGAGGTAGGTTTTGCCATCATCGTCATCCCACAGTTAAGACTCAGAGAGGTTAAGTGACCTTCTTTAGGCCACACCTCTAATAAAAAGTAGATTCCAAAAGCTATGCACTTAATCATTATCCTAAACTAGACAGCACCTCACTGATTACCCAGGAGCCCTCACACATGCATTTGTCCAGTGACATAGTCTTTCCCAATACTCTCCCCACTTCACTCCCCCTTCTTTGCTTTTGTTTACCTCACAGCAGATTGACTGGAATCTGGGCAAATACTTCCAGTTAGCCATGCAAGCAGCGGAAGATGGCTAATCAGAATCATAAAATGTATTTGTTTTAGTTATTAACCTGTTGAGTTTTATTGTAAGAACTAACACAAACTAACTTGTTGGTACCTCTGTTATTAATATTAATAAGGAACGAAATGGGTAAGGATTGGGGGACTCTGGAGGGGATCTTCCCACTGCAGACACCACCCCCAGGGAAACCAGACATGGACTATCTGGCTGCAAATAGCATTATTCACACTGGATAGCTGGTTCCTGGCTCCCTCTCTAATCCCCGGAGACAAGAGTGTGACTCTTCCCTGCTTCTCTTTACCCTCTCTTTTGGAAGGTTTAAGAATCAAGTCTAAGTCACTTCTCTGGCTAGACTTTTCTTCCTCTTCTCCTTCTCCTTCATTCTCCTCCCCCTCCTTCTTACTTTCCTCCTCCTCCTCCTCCTCCTCCTCCTTCTTCTTTGTACTAGCTCAGGGTATCTACAGCCCCATGTGTGATTCCATGTACGTCCCTGTGTGTATGTGTTTTGCTCCTCAGAGCATCTTATGTTCGGGTCTGCTTGGGTATTTGCCAGAAATGCTGTGTTTCTCTTCCTGCATGTCTTTACTTTCATTCACCATTCACTTTAAATATTTCCATCAGCTTGTTTTCCCATCTAGGCTACTCCCATCCAGGTGCAGGGAATTTTGATCCTTTTCTTCACAGTAGGTAATGCCAGAAAAGAAGCAAAGAGTGTGATCAATGGACAGAGGGCCAAATCTGCTAGTCAGCTACTCTAGTGCTGATCCCAACTGTGGGGAGCCATAGAGTCCTGTACCCAGAGCTCTGTATCCTGGAAATTCCATGCAGCATACAAGCCCATCCTCTTGTCCACAATTGCCCTTCAGTAGCCCTCTAGCCTCCTTTACCCAAACGCTTAAATAGAACTAGAGGTTAGGAAAAGTTTCCAAATGGTTGCCTTTTCCCCAACAGCTTCCCTTCCAGAGTCCAGGCACACAGGGAAAATGATGAGAGCTCATCTTTTACCTTGGAACTGCTGAAGCCAAATGTACCAATGTTAGCTATCTCCCTGAGGTTCCTCTGACACTGGAAAATTCACAATGCATTTGATATCACCACAGGCTCTTCAATTCCACACCTTCCTTCTGCTTTTTTCTTTCCTGGCCCCAACTTTGCCCTTCCAGAGCCATTGTCCAGCTTCCCAGTTTCTCTGGGTCCCCCCTGAGGCTGCCCTTTGGAGAGAGGGAGAAAGGCCTTTTTTCTTGGTCCCCAAACACCTCCAAAGGGGTCTTGAGCCAGCTGGGATACGAGCCTTTCTTGAATCTAGGCTGCCACATGTTTAGTATTCACGGCGTGTCTCTTAAAAAATGTCCTGCGATCATTCATCAGGCACTGTGCTGTGTGCTTAGCTACTCTCTTTTGGGGTGTGTGTGTGTGTGTGCGCGCGCGCGCCCTCCCTCCCTCTGCGGGGGAACACACCACACACACACACACACACACACACACACACACACTTTAACCTCCTTCCCTTATCACCAAACCAATCGCATGCTCTAAGCGAACCTCCGCCAGCTGGCAGATCGCTCCCTTCTTGAGGTTGACTTGCTCCCTGCCTGGGCCTGGGCTCGGAACAGCTCGCACTCCAAGGGCTGGCGAGAAGCGCTGTGAGCCTGAGCCGAAGCCGAAACTCAAGGTGCGTGTGGATGTTGGCGGTGGCGTCCAGAAAAGGAGCAGCAGGGAGGGCAACCCCAGCAGAAGGCGAGCACGGGGACCAAGAGGAGCTCAGGGAGACAAGGTCAGGGTCCAGGGAATGGAGTCCCTAAGCGAGCATCGTAATTGCCACTTCTCCGCAGTTCACTGACCTCGCCCTTCTCTAGTTCACTTTGGAAATTGGTTTGCCCTCTTAGCTGCCGGCAGTTCCCAGCAGAGCCCATCCGGAATGGTCAGGTTCAAGAAGTGAAGCAGTGCTGGGCTGGGTGGCTGGGTTGTGTATTGGGAAATTCTTTCCCCAGTTGTTAATTCTGTGCTTATTTTTAGCTGTGACCCGAGCCGGGAGCTGTGCCTTTAAGTCGCGTTCCTATTTGGGAAAACCGACGCCAGCACTCGAGGGTCCGGAGGCTCCAGAGGCTCCAGAGAGGCCCCTCATTCTGCACTCCTCTCTTTCTCCCCCTCCCCTTCCCTCTCTCTCCGCCCCTTCTCCCCTCCCCTCCTTGGCCGTCCGGCCGCCTCTCCGCCTTCCGTCACCTCGCCGCCTGCCGCACTCCTGGAGCGAGAGAGCGACAGGCGAGCCGCGGCGATGGGGCCGCCCGCAGCGCAGCCATGGAGCCCGCCGGAGGAGTCCGCGCGCGCCGCTGCCCGCCTGCCCGCAGCCTGCCGCCTGCGCGCCAGCTCCCCGCGTCTCAGGGTGGCCTGGCCAACCTCTGCGCACCCCGCCGCCCGGCGCCACTGAGCCACACGCCCGTGCGGAGCTCAGGGACACCGGCGCCCTAGTCCCGCCGCCGCCGCGCCGCCGAAGAGGAGGAGGAGGAAAGGGAGGTGTAGGAGGAAGGTAAGAAGCGCGCTCTCTTCAGGGGGGCGCGCCCGCAGTCTCGGCCCCGCCAGGGGTGGGTCTCCGCGGGAGCGTGCCTCCCGAGCAGACTTGGGGGCGACCGGCTCTTGGGCGCCCCCGGGAACCGGGGCGAAGGCAGGGGGTGCCTAGCGTTGGGCAGCCCGGAGTTTGGGAAGGGGAAAGCAGTGGCCGGGTGCATGCTGGAGACCCAGTGAGTCTCCGGCTTGGCGGACTAGCTTTGGCCGCTGGGGTTGCAGGATGAGAAGGCGAGTGCAGGGGAGTGCAGCGCGTTCATTATGGAGCCTTTGTGTGCACGCAGGGGCGGTGGGCACAGTTAGCAGAGCTGAGGAGACGCGGGGCCTGACTGCTGGGAGGTGGCCACTTAGCCAGGGTGCCCGGAGACGCCGAGTCCCAGGGCTGCCAAAAACAGCTGTCTGAAGCATGGCGTGTTTCCCGGGGCCATGTTCACACGCGGACACGAACGTACATACACGCACACAGCCACACCATATACCCGGCGATGAGCTACACAGTCACCTCCATCCAAATACGAAACACACACACACACACACACACACACACACACAAACATACAGATACACCTGCCCCCTCCCACTAGGATACTAATAAAGCAGTCACCCAGACATACACAGCTACACGGACCCCTTCCCCAGCGTAGCTAAAACATGCACACACACACTCTCTCCATCTCTCTCTCTCTCTCCTCTCTTCTCTCTCTCTCTCTCTCTCTCTCTCTCTCTCTCTCTCTCTCTTTCTCTCTCCCACTCCCCAGCCTGGTGCTTTGGAGCTTAGAGAGTGTGTATATACGTGTGTGTGTTTTCTCAGAATGTCCCTGAGAACTACATGACAATTGCACATTACTGCAGATCCTGTACCTGCTGCCCCACCACGCAAACACACAGCCACAACCTAAGCTACAGTGGACACCTCCACCAGGGACCTTAGAAACTCCATTTTGGCAAAAAAGCATTCCCAACTCTTGTAGTCGTTCCTCTTCACACCCCAGTTTCTGGGCCTCCCCCATTACCCTCCCCACACACACTGAAACCACAGCAGGGGCAAATGCTTGACACCTTCCTCCAGAAGCAGGTTGGCAACCGCACCCTTGCAGCTGCTACCAAAGGGCTCTTGATCATTGTGTTCGCCAAATTCTGCCAGACATGCCCCCTCCCTTTGGCATCCTTGCCGGGCTGCAGAGCCCTCGGGGTGGTCTCAGTATCCTGCAGCTCTTGCGGAGGGCGGGGCAGTCTCTGGACTCCTGTCCATTGGAGAAATTGCTGTAAGACTAAGGCTCCTTGGGGGAGCTGTTCTCCGGGAGGAGGGTGGGGGACACTGCTGACTCAGAGAGAAGCTCTGATTGAGTTTTCCTTGCTGGAAGGCTGGGGTAAAAGGCACACATTTTGGCCTGGAGGGCCCTGTTGGTGTGGCAATTTAGACACCTGAGCCCTCACCCCTCCCCTGATCGTCAGGCTCACTGTCAGAGAAGCTGGGGAACCCAGTTCCCGCTTCCTGGGAGCTGAGAGGCTTCCCAGGAAGCCTTTGCTATTTTCACTGAGCAAAAGGCTCTCAACTCTCCCCGGGAGACCTCAACAAGACTTGGTCATGCCCTAGTGGACACACTGACTTCTACCTAATTTTGTGGCTTTTTTTTGGTAATGTGTAGAGAAGCAATTCAGCCTCAACTGTTTGGCATGAACGTACCCCTGACGTGAAATATATATGATGTGCACGTGGAGGGGAAAGTAAGATTTTCAGGAGGGGGATCTAGTGGGCTTGACTGGTTTTAAGTAGAGACCCTGAGTCAGATTGTAGTCCTTGGTAAAGTCCTGACGGAGATGGCTTCCTTGTCAGAGCCCCTTCCCTGCATCCCTCCATAGGTTGCTGTAGGCGCCTCTGCGACCCCTCCTCTCCCACCCCCTTAGACCATTTAGGCAGGGCTTCCCTCCCTACTCTGTCACTTCTGATAACAAAATCCCAGTCTGGCCCCTGCCTGTTAATAGCCAATTAATTGTCTACTGCTTTCACCTCTCAGGTAACATTTGCATTTTTAAAGGAGGTGAAGGAATGGCTCTGTTGATGGGGCTTTCTGGCACCTGTGGCCTGACCCTAGCAGGAACTTCTGTGGCATTGTCTACTGGCTATGTGTGTCCTGAGTTAGGCATGATGTGTGTAGAAATGAGGATGTGGGAAGGTGGGATGTAATTATGGAGGGATTTGAGACCCACAGAAAGAAGATTTAAATTGAGTAAGAGGCAGTTGGGAGTCACTGCAGGATTCTGAGAAGGGAAGGGGTATGATCCAAGCAGGAGAGAAACATTTTTGTTACATGTTAAGAGACCTTTCCTTTTCTCCCACAGACACCCACCCCCATAATTGCCTTGCAAGTATGGGCTAATGGCCACCAGAAAGAGAGGGCTGGCCAGGATAGGGTGGTGGGAGCCTCAGGCTCCTGGCATGTCTTCCATAACCAGACTGGTGGGGCTAGGGCCTGAAGCCAGCAAGTGCCCCCATAAACACAGCTAATGATGCTGTTGGTGTTGTGGTTTTGGACTGGAATGGAGCTTCTGCCTCTCTGGGTAAAGGGGCTTGGGACTCCCAGGAGGCTGCAGGCCCCATTTCAGATGACCTAAGGACCTCTCCTTCTGGTGAGTGGTGCAGTCCCAGGGTCTTGGGAAGTGAGCTGTGTGGCCTGGTTTGGGGATCTTGCCACCAACCAGGTCCTTTGGGATGAATAGTTGAAAAAGTGCATCAGGAAAGCCCTGGGATTGCAGATAACAACAGCAAGATAGGCAAGGCGAAGGGGTGGGGTGGGGGTGAGGCAGCTGCAATCCTGGGGTATGGGGTTAAGTATAAGGGGGGGTCAGCGTGGTATAGGTAGAAGAGAGGCATTGGTCTGGCACTGCCCGACTGCAGTAGTCCATACTTCAGCCCTTGGAGGAAGCACGAATGGATACAAAACAACAGAAGCACTCTGTACCCACCCACCCCCATTCTGCACAAATGACTGGGCTCTATGAGCCAGCATAAGATAAGCACTCTGAGAGGGCAGTACCAAGGCAATAGAAGAAGGATCCTGTTCTTTTGGAGCCTCTAGGCTAGTTGAAACCATAAAAGGCACACATATACACACACATTGCACACATCCACATACAAATTACACAGAGTACCTAAACATACACATACACGCTTATACATACACACTTAGAGCAAATTGTAGGAAGTGAAGCTTAGGAAGACAAGCTTGACTTCTGGGGCTCATGCCTTCACAGAGACCCTAGCAAACACTCCTACGCTGGAAAATCCTCATCTATTTTGCATGAAGACCCTTACTTAGGACGGATCCCTGGGAGAAAGGCATACTCAAGTTAGCTTCATCTGTGGGCCAGCCTTAAAGCTATTAACATTCGCAACAGAAAACTCTGTTCTGGCTCTTCTCTCAAGGACTTGTTTTCCTTTTTATCATAAATTCAGAAAGAAAAATATTATTTTGCATTATCAGCAGCCAAAATGAAAGACTCTCAAAATGGTCTGGACCTTGCAGCTCTGCTGAGAAATCTGAGGGCAAGGGGCCAGGAGGAGGGAAGGGAGCAGCAGAGAGAAGCATGCCATCTTCCCTCCTTTCCAGTCCCCACCCAGCTGAGCTGGTAAGGAAAGGGCAGGGATCTTGGGGTTCTGTATGATTTCTCACCCATGACAAGCAGTGTCCCCTTTTCTGAGGGCACCATCCTTCAGTGGAATGTGAACAGCCCTTTGGCACACTAGTGCCTACTCCCCTGGGCAATCAGAAAATGAGTTGGGAAATCAGAGTGATCTATGTGTGTCTGTGTGTCTGGGAGCAGGGGGAGGGGAGATAGAGAGATAAGGCCTGTTACATGTAGAAGCCAGTGTGCCTGTTTTTGTTGATACACATGAGATGAGTAGGTTCCTCTGTATGCATGCCATAGCTAGTGACCTTTCAGAGCCTCATCTTCACTTTGGCATTAGCCACACTGCTAGCCATCCCTAGCTTATTGAAAAACTCTCTGCCTGGTTGTACTATTTGGGTCCCCTTACACCCTAGTGACCTCTCCTTTTTTCTCTGTTTTGTTAGTTCTACCTCCTACCCCTCAAATCTGAGTGTTCTCTGGCTCCTCTTGCTTTTCACTTCTTCTGTTGACAAGAACATAAAGCCCTGTCATGGCTTCCCCCTCATACTCCTCTACTGGCCATTCCCACTTCCTCAGTCCAAAGTTAACCCCACTCCTATATTTCAATCCTGTATTTCCAGCTACTTACTGAACATTTCCTCTTGGGTAGTTTGCCATCATGTCAGACTCACTGTTCACAAATTCATCTTATTATCTCTCAAAGATGGCTTGCTCATCTGACCTCTCTATTATGCAAGCCTTCTAGTCTCCCAGACTAGAAACCTCAGAACTATCTTGGACTCTCTCCTGGCCCACCCCGCCCTCTGCTACCACCTCATGTCTCCTCTATACTAGTCTCCTTCTTTACAGTCCACAATATACACACCTGCCAGATTAATACTCCTAAATATCCTTTATTCATGACACTTCTGATGAACATATTTGAGGGGTGATATCTGATTACCTATGGAATAAATTTTAGCCTCCTTAGCCTGAGCATTTGAGGCTTTCCTTGAGTGGGCTTAACACTATGTATTATTCTTCCAACTTCATTTCCTACTCTTTGTCCACATCATGGATTCTCAAATTTTAATGTGTCTCAAAATCACTTGGAGGAACTTGTTAAAATGCAGATTCATAGGTCCCACCACCTGAGTTTCTGCTTCAGTAGGTCTGGGAGCTGGAGTCAAGGAACATGCATGTCATAAAGTTCCCTAAGTGATGCTGATGCACTTGATATACTTGAGAAACACAGCCCTACATAGGCCCTCTACGCCAGCCAAATTTCTTTCCTCAGGGTGTCCTAAGCATGTCTTTGTACATTTGTTGCATCTGCTCACACCATTCCACTCACCAGGAATGCCCTCTTTTCTCTTGCTAAGCTCCTCTTCCATCTGATAACACTATATCTATTCTTCAACTCTACCTTCAAATTCACATACTCTGTTAAGTCTTCTCTGATAATTCTAGACTGAAATGATATCTCTCCCTCCTCTGAATTCCTCCTGCACTTATTTTCTCCAAAGTACATTTGGCAAATACATTGTTGATTCACCCCATTATTATTACTTGAATCATTAATTCTTTTTTTAATATTTTATTTATTTATTTTTTGAGAGGGGAAGGAAGGGAGAAAGAAAGGGAGAGAAACATCAATGTGTGGTTGCCTCTCACATGCCCCCTACTGGGAGCCTTGCCCGCAACCCAGGCATGTGTTCTGACTGGGAATTGAACCGGCAACCCTTTGGTTCACAGGCCAACACACAATCCACTGAGCCAAGGCTGAAAGATGGGTTTTTAATGATAGCAGCAGTAATAAGACACCTACCTTGTTTTTCCAGATAACACTACCTTTTCCAGAAAAATCATTGTTAGTGGTATAGAAATTTGGGCCCTCCAGAAAATTTTCAAAAAAGAACTCATTATTTTTTAATAACTGCCAAATAATTAAATATCCTGCCCTAGAGTCTTGAGAGGAGGCATAGTATATACACCAATGGACAGAGAGAAGGTAATGCCTATATCACCCTTGCAGATGAGCCAATCATCCCATATCATCATGGATATCAGAGTCACCAGTCTTGGGTAGAGGACTGAAGGATGCCAGAGCTTGGGATTTCTGTAGACCCAGCCAATGAGCATAACTCAAGATCCCAAGTCCTTCCTTAGGGTCCCCTGAAATCTCCATCCCACACCCACTTCTCCATCCAAAATGGAGCCTGCAGTTTCTTAGGCCCTTGGTGGACCATGGCAACAATGATTCTGCCAATGTCAAAGATTATCCAAGTAGCACCTGTATATTCACCAGGCTCTGAGAAAGCCCCACGATTATTTCGCTCCTTCAGTAAGAACATGCTTTAGTTGAATCAGATCAGGTGAGAACTACTCACAGCTCCATCCTATGTGTCCTCATTCATAAAACCTTCTTTCCATCTACCTTCCCTCAGCTCATCTTTCTTCCTGCTTTCTCTACTGCTCCTCCCTCCATGCTCTGTCTCTTCCAGAACACATTATTCTCCAAGTTAATCAAACACTGGCCTCTGCAGCCCATTGTGTCTCAGACTGATCACTTAAGCAGCATTATTGATCTCTGGGAAAGCCTTAGGAGGTGGGAGTGTATTGAAAACTAAATATCCAACAGCTGATAGGCTGGCCAGGTCTCTCTGGGCAGCCTCAGCTCCTCAACCATCTTTTGAGAAAGGGGAGTGAACAGACAGAGAAGATCCTCAGAGGACCTTTATTCATCTCATTCTTTCTTAATTTTGGACTTAAGGCAAAGGATCAGGAGTCAATTGAGCGCTCTTGGATCTAGCCTAATACCAATGTTATGGTGAGAAGGAGAGAACAAAGGGCCTGTTTTGTAGAGATTCATAACTTAGCACATAATAATACTTATTCATATGAAGCAATTAAGAATAATAGAAGTTGGGAAACAATTACATACCACATTATATATTTTAAACAGAAAGCACTGTGGGAGTTCAGGGCACAGAGAGTACCAGCAGCATGGGCTAGAATAGAGGGAGAAAGTTTCCCAGAAGATGTTTAACTTGAGTTAGATTTTGAATAATGTGTGAGATTGAGATTGTTGACTAGAAAAGGAGCAGGCTTCCAAGGGGGTTGGCATAGTTAGGAAAATGGCCAGGAGTGGAGATGGTCATGGAATGATTAAGCAGGAGTGAGAATGAGGTCTGATTAGAGGATAGGGAAGTATGGAGGGGCAATGGGTAAAAATGACTTGCTGGATAAGGAGTACTTTTATTTCAAGGGCCTTTGATGTCAGCATGAGGGGTTTGGACTTGGGGACATCCTGAAGGACTGCTGGACAATTAAGGTAAAATGTTTTAAGATGGTTAGCCATGTGATAGGAAGCAGACTTGATTGGAGTAAGGAGGGATTGAGACCAGTTTGTAAAATACTATAGCAATCCAAGTGAGAGGTAATTAGAGAGCGGGGTCAGATCCAAAAGGCATTTACGGCATTGGTCTGGCTGATAAACCATCAAGTAGATACTCTTTTTTAAAAGATTTTTAAATTTTTATTTGTTTTTAGAGGTAGGGGGAGGGAGGGAGACAGAGAAGGAAAGAAACACTGATGTGAGAGAGAAACATAGATCCATTGCCTCTTGTACGTGCCCTAACCAGGGACCAAACCTGCAACCCAGGCATGTGCGCTGACTGGGAATCGAACTGGTGACCTTTCCCTTTGTGTGACAAAACCCAACCGAGACACACTGGTCAGGTCAGGGCACGTAGATGCTCTTCAGTTGTTTTTGTCTCACCTGCTCCTTTCTTAGCTTCACTACTTACACATTCTTTGTCCCTTGCTCTCATGGCCTTCATGTGGCCAAATTCACTGGCAGTAAGATGAAAATGGGTTAATCAATGAACTATTGCAAGTAAGTAGTTTTGCACAGGGCAGTTCAATGCAGTCAATGCCACCACCTGAAGGAGTGAATAATGGGGAATCTGGCTGCACTATCCAGTTGAGATGACAGCTGAGCTGGGGTTCTCAGTACTACAACCTCAACAGGGAGGCTAGAGGCAGGGGTTGTGTGTTTCAAGCTCCCAAGACCTATGAGACCTGCTGAGAGCAAGGAGACACCTTTCAACTTCCCTGGTAGAATCAGTTTAAAAACTCCTCTCAGCATTTGTGATTGTCCCAGTGGAGGTCACACCTGTGCCAGGGCATGGCAAGAGCTACTACAGCACTTTAATGCCAGCTGGAGCCCTGTTGTTACAGTTTGTATGAGATAAATAAGCAAGAAGTCGACAGGTTGTTGGGAGGGTGATAGGTGAGACCTCTCCCTGCTAATTTGCTTCCCCCACCAGCTTGCCCCACCCTTCCTAGGCCCCTGAATTTCAGCCCTGGGCAGGGGTCTGGGCCTAGTGCCTTATCCCTGGATTGGAGGGGGATAAAAAACTGCATATTTTAAAGGAATATATGTGAGATTTTAGCTCCTTTCTTCTTACTGGTTCTTCTTGTGGGAGAAAATGATGCATTCTATAAAGATGAATGAGTAGAGCATAAGTCTTCACAGGCTGTGGATTTCTAACCACCAAGGGAGCTCAGCTCTGGGGGGTAGGACCAACCAAATAGGTCTCTCTTTTTCTGTGATCCAAGCCTACTGGGAAAACAAGAACAGATGGCTAGACTGGTGGATGAACATGTGCGCATGCATATACACAAACACACTGCATAATAGCCTGTCGACCAGTGATCTCCAGCATTTACTTGGTTAAGATTTCTGTTCTGGTTTCCAGTCAGTCTTCCAGTTGCTGGTTTGAGATAGGGGTGATAGTTGGAAGAAGGGTGGCTGAGAAGTGGCCAGTTGTCCCAAGTGGAAGGTGCCTATGGGAGTAGGGAATTGAGGAGTTACAAGTGGATGACTAGGGTAGTTTTCCTATTTATGACCCTTCATATGGAAAAGCCCATTGAAAACAGAAAGAAGAAGGCATGGTGGTGACAACTGGCTTAAGAGTCAGTCAGGTAAGGGTCAAGATCTCTGTTTGGAAATCCTGCCGCAATCTATGCTCACTGTTTCTCTCCCGAGTTTTATCTTTCATCTATACATTTTTCCCTTCAGTAATTGTTTTATCTTCCCATTTCTAACCCATACCCAAGCAAGTGAGTTACAGATGCCTTTCCAGTTGACACAGTGCTAAACTGAGGTACAGATTAATTTTTCATGAGATTTGCTTCCAATCCTATATCAAGATAGCCAGAAGTCTGGATCTTGCAGTACTCACTCACAGGGTTGGCGAGGGTGCTGTGTGTTGGACTACTTCTATTGCCACCACCAGTGAAATCACAGAGAATGCAGATATGATTAACAAAGCGAGTGTTATTCCATATTCATCTTGTCACCTACAGTCAAGCTGTAATCTTTCTAATATGTAGGGAAATCACTCACTGACAGAGAAAAAGGAGGGGAATTTTTAAATGGATACACCAGCCTGCTGTTGCCACATTGTTGAGAACCTATCACCTACAAAGTCCAAATCAGAACTGGCTGCTAGGTTTGCTTTGTTCTTTTTTTTTCTTCTTCCCTCTCTAGAGGTTTCCGCACTCAGTCTAAATACAGCTTTCTCTCCTTTGGAATTCTGGGTGATTGCTGGTAATGATAGTGCTTGGCCTTTAACCTGAACTCAAGTTCCGTTTCATTATTACCTTTAAGGACATTTTCTCTTTGAAGTTTATCATTTTAAAAGGTACTGTATCCTAAGTGAGTCAATAACCACACTTAAGCCTGGAGACATCAGGATTTTTTATTTTTTATTTTTTTTTAGAGAATGGGGGAGAGAGGGAGAAAGAGAGGAAGAGACACATCGATGTCAGAGAAACATCAATGTCAGAAACATCAATTGGTTGCCTCTCATATACCTCCCCAACCAGGGACCGAACCTGCAACCTAAGCATGTGTCCTGACCAGAATCGAACCGGCGACCTTTCGCTTTGCAGGACGACGCCCAACCAACTGAGCCACACCGGTCAGGGAAGTTTACCATCACTTTAAATTTGCTGCAATTAAAACCAACCTCAAGATCTCCTTTCTAACCTTACAGTCCATGCTGATCCACAGTCCCGAGCCGGTCCTTGAGTCTCTCTCTATTAATGACACCATCACTCTTTCAATACCCCATGCATGGACTGAGCCTTGAAATCAGTATATTATCCCCCATCAGTCAACATCATGTCTTGACAATTTATCTGTCACAAGTGCCTCATGGGTCCATGCCTTCTTGACCATTCTCTCTGCCGCCATCATAGCCCACGCCCTCATTAACTTATGCCTGGATTACTGCAGCAGCCTCCTGACTACATGCTGCCTCCTCCTCCCTGCCAAGTTATCCTTCAACACTGCTGCCAAAGGGATCTCCTTAAAACATCTTTCATCATATCACTCCCCTGCTGAAGACCCTATAATAGCTCCTTTTTGCTTAAGATATCAAGTACAAACTTGTCTCCCTAGTATACGAGGCTTATCTTCCATAACAGCTGAGCCTCTCTGAGCTATTTCTTCCTGACCCTCAAGCTCCACTAATTGCCTTATTCTCCCTGCCCTGCTGTACCCCACTCAGAGCTTGTTCCTCTGTGTACTCATCTTCCAGCTATTCCCCCAGGCTGCAGTGGCCACCTTTCCTCTACCTCTGAAAATCTTTCAGTCACATCCTTTAGCAAGCTCAAATCCAGCCTCTGATATGAAGCCTTTCCTGGTCTATCTAGTTCTCATTGGCTGCCCTCCTTTTTTAATCATAATTTCCCCTGGTTATGAAAGTAATACTTATACATACTGAAAAGCTTTGAGACTACAGAAAAAAATAGAGAAAAATAAAAGTCACCCATAAACCTCCCTCTTCCAATTTGGAAGTCAGACTGTTTTTCCACCACAATTTAACATTTGATTACACTGTCTCATGATGCCTTGACTTCCTCTGTGTTCACCTTCCTCCTCAGTGAGGGAGTGAGTTCTTTAGGGGCCTCAACAAACACTTGTTAGTGGAAGGAGGGGAAATGAGTTGTATATCATTCAAGTCTGTACCACCCCCTCCCATAGCTGAGGGGAAAGGGTTGCATGCCTGGGTAGACACAGGTCTGCTATTGCATCTTGCAGGTGAGGGATACACCCAAAAAAGGGGGACTGCACATCAAGAGAGGGCTGAGAGTTCAGGGTTTATAATTCCTTGAACTCTGCTGCCTCTAATGACACAACTCCCTTGTATTGGGCTGTTTTCCCCCCCTCTCAGAAAGTCTCTGGCCTTGAAGTGAGAACTTTAATTCATTCTGGTGGCCAGAATCAACTTTTCCTAATATGTTGGCAAGTGCTTGCAAGAATCACTAATTGCCACCTTTTGGCTATCATACCAGATTGAACTCTCTGGCCTTTGAAGACCATCTGCCAGTTCACTTTCCTTCCTTTTCTCATCTCACTAAGGTGTCTTTCATGGTTTTCTTCATTAACCTCTTTACTTGAGCTAAGCTAGCCAGTGTGCTATACCCTCAAAAACTAACATTTCTAATGTAAAGGTGCCAGACAGAAGGTTATTTACTATCTACCATCCCTCCACCTCAGCCCCAGGCCCTGCACAACCCAGACCCTGTAACGAATACTATCCCTGTTTATCTCCACCACTGAGGTTGAACCCCATCAACATGTGCTACCATTGACTTCAGACTCAGTGTGCAACTTTCTCCATTCTTGTGTAATCATTTTCTATTAAAATATCAATACAAACATGCAATTATATTATTATATGAAAGTGTTTCCCAGCTAGTTCCTATCTGAGCTCTGTGAACATTAGGCAGAGTATATACTCTGGCATCACCCTTACCACTTACTGGTTTTCATGATTTCAAAGACACAATTTTAACATTTGTGAAACTGAGATGCTTCTTACAATCCATGGTATATTGCAGTTTAGTTGGCAACATCTTTTTTTTTCTCAAAGAAACCTAAGAAAATGTTACCTCTCACATCTAGAGTCAGTGAAATATGGTAGTAAGTTACTTAACCTCTCTGAGGCCCAGCCCTTTTATGTGCAAAATACTTAATCAGAGGGATTTGTAAGGATTCAAAGATAATATTTATATATAGCACTTAGCATAGGGCCCTGCACTTTGGTGGAGGTTCAATAAATGTCAGCCATGCTAATCCCCCAACTTTGTAAACTATAAACCCTTAAAAGGCAGGGATATGGTTTGTTTTTTGTTTTGTTTTTTTGTTTTTGTTTTTTTGTCTTCTAGCAGACGGTATGATGTGAAGGGTAGAGAAAGGTTCCCTTTGCAAGAATATCTCCTTTACTAGACTGCCAAACAGCTGAAATTTCAACATTAATCACTCCTTTGAGTTAAAGCATTATCTCCTGAAGACCTCTGTTAAAATGCAAATATGTCACTCGGGAAGATAACACATTAATTCATTAGCATTCATGATCCCATCAGTGTAGATTAGTTTATCAGATTAACTAGCTGGTGCCAAGAAGACCCTGAAAGCCCTTGCAAGGGGGCAAATAAGATACATCACTTAAGGTGGGAGTGGAGAACTGAGGGGTCAGGGGTTCCAGAATTTGGGGCCAACTCTCATCTGCTCTTGCATTTGGGGTTTGTTTGTCAACAGAATTGTGACTCTGCTCTGTGATAAAACTAGGAAAGATCTTAGTGACAGAAACAAACACATGGGTAGAGAAAATGTGAGGTTGGAAGGAAGGTCAGTCCTTAAAGATCATCTACTTCAGCCTCTCCCCTCAAGTGTTTTACTCTCATCACGAGGGCATTTGCCACCTCCTTAAGAGGAGGCATTTGCTAGCCTATTCCATTGTTGAACAAGTCTAATTAGAACATTTTTTATATTGAGCTGAAAGCAGTCTTTTAGTTACTTCTTTCCTTCTTTGTATTAGCAGCCCCTTTAAAATACAGTCATGTGCTGTCTAATGATGGGGATATGTTCTGAGAAATGTGTTGTTAGGCAATTTTGCCTTCGTGTGAATACCATATAGTGCACTTATAGAAACCTAGATGGTATAGCCTACTACACACCTTGGCTACATGGCATAGCCTATTGCTCCTAGGCTACAAGGCTGTACAGCATGTTATTGCACAGAACAACATGAGATTAAATCAAGCACTAGAGAAAATGATGCAATCAAGAGACAGGGTAAACGTGAGATGTATGAGACTGCTGCCAGCATCACACAGCATACAGTTTTACAGCAAACATTTTTTTATAAGTAGGAAGAGTACACTCAAATGATAAAAAGTATAGTATAGTAAATATAAACCAGTAATGTAGTCAATTATTGTTGTTATCAACTATCATGCACGGTATATAAATGTATGTGCTATACTTTGATATCACAGGCAGAGCAGCACAGTAGGTTTGTTTACTCCAGACTTACCACAAACACATGAGTAATGTGTTGTGCTATGATGCTATGATGGCTACAAAATCACTAGGCAGTAACAATTTTTCAGCTCCATTTCAATATTATGGAACCACTGTTGTATATGCAGTCCATTGTTGACTATAACATTATATAACACATAACTATATCTGAGTATAGTTACCACATTTGTTTCCTGAAGTCTGTCTTTTGACTTCTGTTTTATATTACTTTATTGGCCAAATTTACAAAATTTGATCAGTGATTCCTTTTTGGTATGACTTCACAGCTGAGCTTCTTAAATCTCAGGTCCATAAACCTCCTGGAATTATATATAAAACATTGGCTAAGTGTGCCTATGTGTCTTCCTCCAGGGTTCATAGCTTTCAACAATGGTCCAGGACCTAAAAGAGGCCTTAGTCTATTGACCTTATAGCATCTTAGTCACTTTCCTTCGGTAAAAGATGCCTCTTAGGGCTCCTGGCCAGAACTGAACACAGTCCTCCTGGGGTGCTCTAACCAGCACAGAGTACAGTGGACACAGTGCTCTTATGAACAGCTTGATATTGTATGGTTCTCATGTTTAGAGAACTCTCAGTTTAATGGTTGGATGAAAACATCTTGTTCTCAGGTAACCAACTATCACCAGGACTAGTCCTGGTGACCTTTTTCAAAAGGTGACTTCACACTGAAAAGCATCTCAGTTCTTTCAGTGGGAGCTAATGGAAGCCCATTGTGGAGACTTGTCTGGTCACACCACTTACAAGGCTAGTAGAATAGCAATGTGACTGGACAAAGTCCTCAAGTTCTCTCTAGTACCTCCATTTTCCAAATTCTCACTATAAATAAATGCTTGCTTCACACACACATATGAGAAAACCCAGAGAGGACTGGTACTCACAACTAGCCCTTCTTGAGGGAGCAGGCCTAGGAGCTTTTAGAGATAGAGTTTGGGGTTCTGGTGGCATCAGTAAAGAACAATGTCACAAATGCTTCAGGAAGGACCAGTGAATCAAAGGGTTACAGGTTTGATTCCCAGTCAGGGCACATGCCTTGGTTGTGGGCCAGATCCCCAGTAGGGAACATGTGAGAGTCAACCACACACTGATATTTCTCTCCCTCTCTTTCTCCTTCCCTTCTCCTCTCTAAAAAATAAATACAAATCTAAAAAAGAAAAAAGAAACAGACACATCTTAGGGAGATAGGCTCTTCTCTATTCACTGCATACTAGTCACCCAGACACAACACAAAAGGCTAAATATTAAAGGTACCTGGGACTGTATCGGGCAGGAGCAAGCTGACTGGTAAGCTGACTGACAATCACCCACAATGTGTGACATGAGACAACCATGCCTCCAGAGTCCCGTGGTCAAAAATATATCCCTTATAGCCTACTAGTTAATCCAGTCTAACCATCACTGCCTCCACTAACTGTAAGGGTGCCTACTTTCACACTATCACAATCACTCTTTTAGGTGTAGGTATTAAACATTGTTGTGAAAATGCAACTATGTTATGTGAGAGAGGAAATGCATCAAATAAAACACTAGTCCTGTAAGCTATTCTACAAAAAGAATCTGTGGCCAAATAAGTTTCAGAAATGCTATATTCCCCTCTTAGTTTTTCACAATACACATTAGCATATTAAAGGCTCTGAGAAGTCCTGCATTAGAGAAACCTGCTAACATTGTTTAAGGTTTCCAGTATGTATTTAATCATAGCTCACCATCCTTCTCTTTTTCTCCTCAAATACAATCTATTGACATCCTGCTCTAGAGAACTCAGCTTTCAGCCATGACCCAACATTGAAACCTGGGTGCACAGATGACTCAATGCATCCAAGGTTCTGGAGAAATGAGATAACAGTAGGTGAATTGTGTTGTGGTGAGGCAGTACAAGACTCTTGGGACAGGGAGAAAGCACTGGGAATCTGGGAGAGGGGACCTCAAATGAGGAAAATAAGACAGGGGATGCTGGAGACCAGCTTCTCTCCACTTAATAGATTTTCCACTTGGCCAGCTCTGGTAGATGCCATGCTCCCAGCTCTGAGCTAATGATAAGCAAAGCAGAGCAGGTTTGGCTGGGCCCAGACCTTGCTGGTCTGGTCATCGGCTTCTCAGCTGGGGCC
The DNA here is from genome assembly GCA_007922815.1 of Macrotus californicus. Classification (NCBI taxonomy): domain Eukaryota; kingdom Metazoa; phylum Chordata; class Mammalia; order Chiroptera; family Phyllostomidae; genus Macrotus; species Macrotus californicus. The sequence goes on along the minus strand of VMDR010016276.1, from coordinate 1,292 downwards.
TTTCATTCCCTGCTTGCTGCTCTCCATTCCCTCTATGGGCCTCTGGCTCAGTTTCAATTTCTCAGTCTACTAGGTGATCCATTTCATATGGGTCTTCTTTCCTCTTCCCTTCTGGGGGACTGAGGAGGCTTTTGACTTTTCTGCTGCCAAACGGAGGAATGAGAGGATGGGGTGGGAGAAAAAACAAAGAAAAGAACATGTCTTCTGTAGGAACTGAGGCAAGTCTGTATTTCCTCTGTACCCTCAGAACAGGAATGGGCATTTACATAGCCATTGCTGAGCTTTGGGGAGGTAGATGCCAAAGAGATCTTTGGAGGCAGAGAAAACTCCTACTTTTTGTCAAGAGAATTTAAGAGTAGTTGAGGGTTAGAAATGCAGGGGTTTCCCAGAGGGACATAAGAGTGAAAGGAATCCAGCTGGTATCTGGGTTTTTTTTTTTTAATCTTTTTTAAAAAGATTTTTTTTTAATTTATTTTACAGAGAGGGGAAGGGAAGGAGAAAGAGTGGGAGAGAAACATCAATATGTGGTTGCCTCTTGAATGTCCCAAACTGGGGACCTGGCTCACAACCCAGGCATGTGCCCTGACTGCGAATCAAACCCACAATCCTTTGGTTCACAGTCTGGCACTCAGTAGTACACTGAGCCGTATCAGCCAGGGCCAGGTGGTATCTGTTGAAAGTGGCTCAGGTTGGAGGGAAGAAGAGAGGGAAAGAAAGAGAAAGAAAGAGAAAGTACACAGACAACATGTGTATAAACAGTAGTCCCTCCCTATCCACAATTTTGCTCCTTGTACTTTTACTTACCTGTGGTCAACCACAGTCCAAAAATATTAAATGGAAAATTTCAGAAATAAACAGTTTATAATTTTTCAAAATTTTTAAGATTTTTATTTAATTCAAATTATTTTATTTTCTTTTAAGTATATTTTTTTGATTATGCTCTTACAGTTGTCCCAATTTCTTTCTCCCCTTTTTCCCCACTCTCCCCTTATCCTCCAGCATTCTCTCCCCCTTAGTTCAGGTCCATGGGTAGTACATGTAACTTCTTTGGCTTCTCAGTTTCCTATACTATTCTGAACCTCCCCCTGTCTATTTTATGCCTACCAATTATGCTTTTTATTCCCTGTACTCTTCCCCCCATTCTTCCCTTCCCTCTTCCCACTGAAAACTCTCCATGTGATCTCCATTTCTCTAGTTCTGTTACTGTTCTTGTTGTTTGCTTAGTTTTTGTTTTTGTTTTTTAGGTTCTGTTGCTGATAGTTGTGAGTTTGTTGTCATTTTACTGTTCATAG
>VMDR010016275.1:0-21338 GCA_007922815.1 Macrotus californicus | reverse complement strand
TCCTTAAAGGAGTCAGTGATTAAAAGTATTTATTCCCTTTCTATAATCCAAAAATTGACAGGACTTTGGGGCTGTAGAAAATGTACAATCATTAGGGAGAGGGTCGGGGCCTCTAGCCTGCTGTATGACAACCCTTGTTCTCTTTGGAATCCCAACAGATTTTATCTGGTAAATATGGGCATATCAGTTCTTATTTATTTATTCATTGTTTGCATGAAAGAAATAAGTTCTCAATTTGTGGTTCCAATGTCTAACTGCAGTCCATTTCTGAACTCTTGAAAACTTTGCCAAACCTTGATCTTTTTTCATTATTTCTTCCCTCTTCCTTCTCCTCCATCTACCTTGTTTTTTTTTTCCTTCCAGTAGCGCCAGTGACTTGGAGGTTGTAGTCAAAGGCAGAGAAATAACAGGCAATGCAATGGAGAAACTCTTTCAGATTCTTTTCTCTTCTGAACTCCAGCTTGAATTTGAATTCAGTTTTGTAAAGATAGAGTCCGTAATGCCTCAAAGACTATTTCCTGAGATCTTCCTTTTATACGAATACATTCAAGGTGAGAGTGACAGGGAAAGTGGGCTCTCCAGAACTTGGATGATGTGGCTGGCCGTTGAAAATTGTATCTAGAAAATATATTTTTCCTCATCACATGAGAACAACACTACCAAAGCATTGTGTCCTGGGCCTCAACCTCTCGGACACTCTCCCTTTTAAAGCCATGCAAGTACTTGGTTATTAAAAGGTCATTGTCTGTGGAGTCAGAACTGGGTAAAGTTAGTTTTCATCTTTAAACCTTAGTTGGTCATCTGTAAAATCAGGACATAAGTCCCCAATTTATAAGATTTTTGTGATGTTAAATGAGAGTAAGTATTAATAACACATAATTCAGTTTAAAGAATTAGTTTCATGCTTAATAAGAGCCTAATACGAGAGAGGTATACCAACACAAGTAGAATCAGCAAAATCACACAATGTGATTCCTCATGGAAAGCCACATATAGGGAAGGAAAGTTTTGTTTTGTTTTAGTTATAAGAATGTCATTGTACACCTTCATATTGATGATAGTGCATGGAAGTGTGCCTGTGTTAGTCTGCTTAGGTGTTTCCTTAAGCTTGAATACACACAGTGCCTAATGATGTCTGGCTGAAAAGGTAGAAAAAGTTCAGTGAAAGACCTGGGTAATTACAAAGCTTAGATGTTGGGATAACAAAATAGTGGCCTTCTGCCTTTTTCATTTTCACGTGGAGGTATCTATGACCACAGACCACCGAGGTTCTGTCTACACAAAGGAGGGACATTGCGATCTAATTGAATTATGTTAGGGTGTATCTAAATCTTTGGGTTTCCCTAATTGGGGGACATTGTAATTTGTGTTTAATTGAAAAGAAATACATTCTGTAGGTTATTCTATTTTTTTTGTGATACACTTGACATTTTACCTCTGAGTATTCTTTCTAGTGTCCAAAACTATGTGAATTGCCTTTTCACGTGCTTTCAAAGTTGACTCATTTGTTGACAGCGTTAGTCTTTTTTCCAAAAATTTTCTAGACTTGCTGTAAGTTCAAAATGACTGAAATTAACATTATCCATTGAAAATTCCCTCTGGAGATACACTTTTACCCAGACAAAATGTCAAATCTCACGCCAACAATAAATTAAAGGCGGAATAAACCTACTACACTGTTACATCCGTCCAAGTAGCGAGGGAGGCGCGCACCTGACTCCACATTATTTTGGTATATAATTTGTCTCCTGACAGCACGTGGGAGAACTTTCAATGCCTCTGCAAAACTGTCATGTGCCAGGGTGATTTTATTTAAAAAAATTTAAAGCATTTATCTAAAGGGAAGAGCGTGAACATGTCAATTAGTCAATCTGAGCTGACACATGCAGAGTGAGAGGGAAGGAGCACAAGGGCAGAGACCAGAGGCAGAGAGAGAAGGGCTGGGTGAGGTCCTGCAGCCTGTATCCCATTCTCTCCCCTGTCGGTAAATGGCCATATTAACTGGTGAGAGCAGTCAATTAATGTAGCTCCTGATACTTACGTCTCTGGTATTTCAGTGAATTTGACCAAAATCTACTTTTTAAACCTTATATATTTATAGACATACATATATTTGATTCAAGGTATGGTAGGGTATAGCAGGGCAATCTATTGGAAATGTTTAAAACATGTGCTTCTAAATAATTTATAGAAGTATTAAGATAATATTTCTATGAACTTTAATAACACCTTCACAATATGGATATATGCTGACTCCTGATTCTCTAGTGGTTTCTTGCAGATAGGTTTTTTCTTTTTAATATCTCCTACAATATCTCTGGTGCAGTACTGAAAAGATACCGTAAAAATTTTTTTCACGGTATTTCTGTCACAGTACTGAAAACACATAGTATTTAAAGTTCTTAAATAAAAGATTCTTGAGTAAGAGAGCACCCTAATATAGAACTTTAAAAATGTCTGGAGGGCATCAGGACCCATTAACTGACCTGAGCACTCTCTTTCATTAACCTATTTCCATCTTTGAGTTATGAACCTACTCCCCCCTACCCCCTGTGCCAGGCAGAATTTCCGGTGGCTCTCCAAGTCACCACTTCCCCCTGCAGCTGAATCTAAAAGTTAAGGCACCTACTTAATCCTAGCCAAGACCTGCAAGATTCCTGCTGCTTCAGCTTCAGAGAAATTCTGAATGCATGCCATTGTTAGGATCAGACATCTGAGGGAGAGCCACTAATGCGAATCTTCCCCTTATCATCTCACCTCCTATTATGGATAGTTTCCTTTTGCTTTCATATGCCTTGCTTATTAGCCACCTGCCATGTTTTAGGGTATTTTGGTTTCCAGGAGCTATGTTAGGTTTTTGACAATTTAACAGAGAAACAAAATATGCCCATTGCTTTAAAGTCACTAACAGTCAAGCTTTTTGAATAATCCTTCCTTTAAGCTTCTGCTTATGTTGTGTACCCTCTATTTTTTAAAAAAGATTTTATTTATTTATGTGTTAGAGACATGGGAAGGGAGGGAAACATCGATCGGCTGTGCATGTGCCCTGACGGGACCAGACCTGCAACCTTCTGCTTTGTGGTAAGATACCCAAGCAACTGAGCTACAGTACCAGTCAGGGCAGTTTTTCTTTTCAATTTTAATTTTTTATTTTAGAGAGCAAGGAAAGGAGGGAGAAAGAGAGGGAGAGAAACATCGATGTGAGAAACATCGATTGGTTGCCTTCCCTAGTCGACCCAACCTGGGACCAAACCTGCAACCCAGGCATGTGCCCTAACCTGGAATTGAACTGATGACCTTCGGTTTGTGGGATACTGCTCAGGCAGCTGAGCCACTTTTGAATGAAATTATTTTCTGTTAGATTTAGAACTTCCACTCTCTCACACCCTGAGTTAATACCATATGTACACGGACTACTCCCAAATGTATATTTCTGGTCTATTTCCACTGAGCTCCAGTTTCCACATGCAACTCACCACTCCCTAATTGTTATCTCCATTGCATTTCACAATTAAGTTGTCCAAAGACAGACACTTGATAACATCTCCCCCAAACCAGTTGCTTCCACCGTTCTCTCCATCTCAGGAAATGGTTTTTTCTTTTCTGTTGTCCAGGTAAAAAGCACTGCAGTCCACCCTCACTTTCTCTTAGTATCAGTCATTGAATCTTGTTGCCCGCCCACAGGTACCACCACGATCTGATGCGCTGTTGCTGCATAACGAACTACCACAAACTTTGCACCTTCAAACAGCACACGTTTGTTGTCTCACAGTTCTGCAGGTCAGTGCACAGGCATATTTTTACTGTGCGCTCTCCTTTCAAGTTCCAAGTTCTGTTTCTTCAGTCCAGGTGATGGCCTGTGGAGCAGTACCACCTGAGGCTCACCTAAGGAAAGATTTGCTTCCAAGTGTCCTCAGGTTGCTGCAGAATTTCTTTCCTTCTTGCTACAGAATGGAGGGTTTGGTGTCTTGCTGGAGGCTACCCTCAGCAGTTCAGGGTCCCCTGCTGATTTCTGACAGGAGGGCTTCTCCAACTCCGCTGGCTGCTTGCTTTGTGGTGGCTCCCCTCCCCAAGGCTAGTGAGGGGAGGGTCTCCAGGGGCTCTGCCAGCAAGACCAGGTCTTGTGTATATGGGAAGGTAATCATGGTGGTGACATCCCTTTGCCATCTAATGTAATCTAATCACAGGGTGACATGTCGTCACCTTTGCCATGTTCTTTTGCTTAGAAACAAATGGGCTCCATACCCAAAGGTGGAGATGACATAAAGGTGTAAATGTCAGAGGCAGAGGTCATTGAGAGCCCCAGGTGGATTACCTGCCACAACTCATGGCTTTGCCTCGATGTTTGAAATGGTCTGACTCATTTCTGGCTCTATCCTTTCCAACCCTCATTCATTAGTTAGAATGCTCTTTTTAAAAATTAAGCCATATAACATCATTCCTGGGCTCTAAATGTTAAATGGTCTTTATTTCAATCATACTAAAAGACAAGTCTTTATAAGGTGATCTGAACATTTACCTCTCTGGTATCTTCAGAGGGAACTGGCTATTCACTGTCCGAAGTACTTTTTTCCCTAGTAATCTGTACATTTATTACTCTCTCACCTCTTTCAAGTCTTAGACATCACCCTCAGTGAGGACTTACTAGAACCCCTGCCCCCTATTTAAAATTGTGACCACTTTGTCCGCCCCCTACTCAGCTCTTTCTTTGCTCTGTTTTCCTCTCTGGCACTCTTCACCAGCTGACATCATGCATGTTTGCTTCTTAAATTTATATTAGCCACTGCTCTACTTGGATATAAAATTCATAAAGCATGGCTCCATGAGAACTGATCTATCTGCTGCTGTATCTCTAGCATCTAATTAGTACCTTTCAGAGAGTGGACACGACAAATATATGCTGAATAATCAAGTGAATACACCCCAGTCAGGCCTCAGTTTTACTATCCAAACCTCTGGGAATACTCAGCTTGTAAAAATTGTGTTGAAACCATTTTCTGTTTTAACTTTTTGGTGCATCTTATGAGTTTATATATATGGCATCATATATGTATAGTTTTATTTCTGATCATTTTGGTATTTCTTGAGGAATCAGAACAATTGCTCAAATTTCAGGATGGACTGTTGGTTTTCAGTAACTATGATGTTTATTGATTAATTTTGAAGCTCTCACATTAAGGACTGGAAGAATGATATTTTAATATGCAAACATGTGCACTTCTTTGTAGAACTACTATTTGATTATCACTGGAGAACTAAGGAAGCTCTGTCTGTGCTTTTAGAGGTTCACTTAGAAAGGACTCTTGCTGGCCGATCAAAAGTTTTTGCCACTATATGGCAGTTGAGGAAATGTCAAATTAAGTTCCAAGTTTGATCTTAAAAATCTCAGAACAATACATGAAAAAGACTTTGTGGCTTTGCAGAAAAACATTCTTTTTTATTTTTGAACTTTTCATTGAGCTATAATCAATATACAATAAACTTCACACACTTAAAGTGAACAGCTTTTTCTGTTTCCACCTATGTGTTCACCCATGACATCTTTACCACAATTGAAAGAGTAAACAGATCCATAAACCCTAAAAGGTTCATTATGGTGATCTCTCTCTCTGGCCCCTCCTAAGTGTCTCATGCTCCCGGGTCCCCCAGCAGCTATTGATCTTTTTTTCTCTTACTCTGGATTTGCTTGCTTTATTCGGGGTTTTGTATACATGGAATGAATAGTATGTGCTCTTTAACTTGGCTTCATTTACTCAGCAAAATTATTTTGAGATTGTCATGTGGTGTTTATCAGCTCCTTCGAATGTTGAGTGGTATTCCAGTGTATGGATAGGCTGCCGTTTGATTTTCCATTTACCTATTGATGACATCTGGTTTGTTTCCAGGCTTTGGCTTTTACAAATAAGTATTCTATGTATATTTGTGTTCAAATCTTTGTATAGACACATATATCAAAATGTTTTCCAAAGTGATTATGCCATTTTACATTCCTAATAACAATGTATGGGAGTTCCATTTGTTCTGCATTCTCTCAACACTTTAAGTGGCCAGTTTTTTTCAATTTTAGATATTCTGTAAGGTGTCAATTGGTATTGCATTATGATTTTAATTTGCATTTTCCTCTTTGCTAATGATGTTGACATCTGTATATCTTTGGTGAACTGTCCTTTCAAATCTTTGACACATTTAAAAATCTTTTTTTAATCATTGAATTATGAGGGTTCTTCATATTTTCTGGATACAAGCCCTTTATTAGATATATGCTTTACAAATATTTTAGTTTTTGGTTTGTCTTTTTGTTCTCTTAATAGTGTCTTTTTTTTTTCTTTAAAGATTGTATTTATTTTAGACAGAGGGGAAGAGAGGGAGAGAAACATCAATATGTGGTTGCCTCTCAGATGCCCCCTACTGGGGACCTGGCCCACAACCCAGGCATGTGCCCTGACTGGGAATTGAACCAGCGATTCGTATTCCCAGTTGTGCCTGTTTGTGCCAGTGCTCAATCCACTGAGCCACACCAACCAGGGCAACAGTGTCTTTCAAAGAGCAGAACTTTTTAATTGTGATGAGGGCCAAATATATCGATTTTTTTTAGATCATATTTTTGGTGTTGAATCAGAGTCATATTTTTAATCTTAAAGTGACATGATGAATTAAGAAGCACGGATTAGTTTAAGCTACACTTTAACATAGAAATATGATACAAATTAAAAATTAAACTACAGCCCAGTGTTATATGCCTTTGACTTCTAAACACATCTCATTAAATTTAATTATATATTGTGCACTTAACTTTAAGCTGCCTATTATTTATACACATGCATATTTCCTTAGACCAGGGTTTCTCAGTCTTGGTACTATTGATACATTAGGCCAGACAATTCTTTTCCATGGTGGCTGTCCTCTGGATTGTACAATAGAATGTTTAGCCGCATCCCTGGCCTCTATCTACTAGATTCCACTGGGAATTTTAGTTGGAACAATCACAAAAGTCTACAGATGTTGCCAAATGTTCCCCAGGGGTTAAAATCACCCCCTACCTCCCCCACCGACTTCTGTTTGCAAACTATTTCGTATGTGGCCCTGGTGGGCCTGATTCTGGTTTGGCGGCCCCAGGCTGTCTGATTTGTATGTACTTGAGGCCAGATAATAAACCCACGAAAATGTTGTCCTTTTCTCCCTTGATTTGGCCAGTGGTGGTATCCCGAAACAGACAGATGTGCCTTTCTGAGTTTATGCCTATGTGAATGAAACCCCAAATTACACATAAAGTTATTCTCTAGTTGGATCCCTTTCCTATTCTGAACTTGAATGGGATTGGATACAGAAAATACATGTGAGGCCTTTTCTTGTGGTGGACACAAAGTGTGCTAGGTGTACTATTACTCCTAATTCTGGGGATGGCTACTATCTAGCTCGCGAGTTACCCAAGTCTCTTGGTTTCCATTTGTAGATGCATTTGATACTAATTTGGACATGACTTTTTTCTGATCTTTTACCTCAAGTAGAGTATAGGTTGTTTAAACTGACCCCTAAATGATAGCATTTGTGCAGTTTTAGCTCAAAGTAGACGTTTTTCTAAATTATAAGAGAATAATATAGAAAATTTGCAGGGCAAGCAGAGGCAGAAGAGTAATCACCATCATTTCATGTTATTCTTTTCAGTGTATAATATTTGTGGCAATAATTCTTTTTCAAAAAATTACTCCCTATTTCAGACCATTTATAAGTTTTAGAACCTAACTTAGTATTTTTAAAGGATTTTCATTTCTCCATTGCTGGGTTTTCCTTGGAGAAGACTGGGAATATCTTCTCCTTAAATGACAAGGAGATGATATTTCTACCAAAACCTGAGAAAGAGCTGAGATTCTTGTGCTATAACATAAAAATATGGGATACGAATTTCATTTTCCCCCCTTTGGGGATGCAGTTTACAAATGACACAAGATAGAGTTTGTAAGCAGAACAAATACCAATGATAGGAGGGAATCTCTTAGAATAGGGCTCCACACGAAACTGATGGTTAGTAGCGAACATTCCCTTCTGGCCAACAGGCCACATTGAATGATGGTTAGTGCAGTTAAAAGAGCTCAGAAGGAAGATGATATGAGATGTTAGATGAAGCTCATCTTGTTTTTCAAATTGGCACCTAGTATTTTGATGTCAATATTACAAGAACTACCGCGTGCAGTAGTGATCAAATAGTGGTAGCTAGGCTTTTCTGAAATAATAAATTTGGTAGCAAACCATTTATTTTCAGAGCAGGGAAGCAAGTGAATGGTGCTTTTAAGCCTGTAGGTCACCAACAGGCATCACATTATTTTACTGCGTGAGCCCATTGTAATTCACCCAAATTGCAAGGCAAGTTGCTGGAAGTCATTTTATTGTAACATCAAGCTGAATGTGTGATGGCATTTTTCAATTCAGGCTGAGAAAGTTAGAAGGGACTGATGATTAAATGCTGGGAGTCACTGCCAATGTGATCTAATTCCACAAAATGACAGAATTCAGAAGGCAGGCTCCTATCACCATCCCTTTCTCTGTGTTTGTTTTTTTTTTCCTAGAGGGAGAGTTCTTCCTCCCTCCCTCCTTTCTTTGTTTTCCTATTCAGTGTATCAAGGAATGGAGATTCTGCTTTAAAACTGTTCTCTGTTCGGCCTTTCTTTGTTTCTTCCCTTTTTTCTCTTTAGTACCCCTTTTCTTTTTCTCCATTTCCCTCTGCCTAGTTTCCTCATCTCCTCCCCTTCAACCCTCCTCACCTGGTGTCTTGTGTTACCGCTGCAGTTTGTGATAAAGGCACTAGGAATGCGAGGTTCTGTTTCTGTCCTAAGGCATTAGTCACCTGTATCTCAGAAGCAAAGTTGACTTTTCTCTTCCTGGTTAGCTTTCCAGTACTTTTCTCTCAAATCATTTTCCTAATGATCAAAACTAGTCCTGCTTAGGCCCAATGTCACAAATGTGAAATCATTAGTCACACACTGCCATGGAAAGCGAGAAACAAGTGCATGTTACTTCTCAGTTCCCATTTAGGGAACAGGCATCACTGTATATTTTGGGATAAATAGGTCATATGGCTCAGCATAGGTTGTTTTGTCCAAGTTACTTAGTAGAAGCAAGGATGCTGATTTATTTCAGTGGACTTGTATAATGTGAAAAATAAAAAGGTGCCTGTTAATAATAATAGCTCCATCCTTGCAAACCTATCAGAGTATATGAGGTAATGTAGGTAAGACAGACTACTCTGTCAGCTCTGAAATCAGAACTGTGTTAGTTTTGCTTCTGTCTCTTGTGATTGTGGTACCTCATGTAACTTTTCTCTGCCTCTGATTATTCGTCTGTAAAGTAAGGGTAGTTTGTAGAGTGAATGCGATAACACATATTAAGTATTTTGAAATCCTTCTGGTATATGTGTGGTTATAAAAGTTACTGCATAATAATATTATCTTTTTAAAAACCAGTTTTACTAAAAAATATAGCACATATAAAGAAAAATTGGGACTATAAATGATTTCTCTAATAAGTGTTCTTTTTGTGTAGGGCTTCTTTGCTCAACATCAGTTTGTAAGATTCAACCATGTTTTTACATATGACTGTTATCTATGCATCCTCATTGGTGTTAGTGTTCTACTGAATAAATGTAATGCGATTAAATTATCCAATCAACTGAATGCACATTTAGGTTCAGTGCACCTGTGGATATTCTTTTATCTGTCTCTTGGTGCATGTGAAGGAATTTTGGTTGAGTCTCTACATGGGAATGAAATTGCTGGGTCGTAGAGGGCAAGTGTTCAGCTTTAGCAGATAATTCCGAACTACAGGGCGGACCCATTTCTCCTCGCTAGCACTTATATATTCAGTCTTTTTAATCTTAGCTATTCCAGTGGATGTTTAGTAATATATCATTATGTTTTAATTTGCATGTCTCTGCTGATTAGTGAAGAAGACCAGCTGTTATGTGACTGTGGGTCATTTGAATATATCCCACTATGTGGTGTCTGAATTCTGAATCTACACCTTCTTTCTTGGTCTACGAATTGCAAACATCTGCATTCTATGATTTTTCCTTCAACTCTCTTGATACTTTTGGAGAAAAATAATTTTAACACAGTCGAAAATATCAATCATCACCTTTATGGTGCATGTTTTAGGTTTTCTGTTAAAAACAAAAACATTTCCTTTTTCTTGAGGATTTTATAATATTCTTCCTTACTCTTCTGGAAGTTTTATCATTTGGTTTAAAATTTATCTGGAATTAATTTTTTATGGTAGAAAGGAGAAGTAAAGTTTTATCTTCTTCTCACAGGGATGTCCAACCATTCCAGCATAATTTACTGAAATGACCATCCTTTCCCTGTGGCTCTCTAGGCCCCTTGTGTCATTTATCCGTGAAGAGTCCATGTCATAGATCTGTGTGTCTGCTTCTAGGATCTTTGCTTTATTCCATTGGTGTATTTTCTCTCTTTCTGCCCATAGCATACTGTTTTAGTAAATGCCATTTTATAATGAATAGACCAGGTCACTACTCCCTCTCCATTCTATTTAAAAATTTTTTTTGGGACAGTGATTTCCAAAATGTGTTTGAGGCCCACGAATGAGATCTTCAGGAGGCACGTGAGCCCATCTTTTCTGGCTACATATATGTTTGAGGCTCGATTTCCTCATGTACCTCACCCAAACAGCACATGAACAGATCTGACTCTGAAGAAGATATTAGAAAGCAGTAGAGTTAGTACATATGCAAAACAGGGCCACTGTTTTTAATAATTATTTTTGTTTAAAAAATACAGTATTTTATGTTATAATGCTATTTTTTATTTACTCTTTTAATCCTTGCCTAAGGACATATTTATTGATTTTTAGAGAGAGAGAGAGAAACATTGATTGGTTACCTCCCATATAAGCCCCAACCAGGGATCAAACCTGCAAACTAGGTAGGTGTCCTGATTGGGGATCGAACCCACAATCTTTTGGTGTACAAGCTGATGATCCAACCACCTGAGCCACTTGGCCAGAGCATATAATATAATTCATCCAGAGGTCTAGAGGTAGTATTATTTTATTGTTGTTCAACTGCTTTTTAAATGTGTTAGCCAAAAAATGTTTTTATTTTAACTTAAAATATTTTATTTTAACTTAATTGAGTTCTTTATGATACCGGTGGACAATGTTTCTTTAAGCCATTTTTAGGTGACATTATTGAGGCCATATCATTAACACTAAAGAAATTATTTATATACCTATCAGCTATTATATACAACTCATCTAAAAATTTAGGTCTATAATCTGCACACTTGGATGGGTATATATTGTAGTGATAAGAATACAGGCATTTGAGTATCAAAAGTGTCTTTAAGTCATGACTTATTAATATGTCCAATGTCACACAGCTAGTAAGTCTCGTCTAAGCTTCAGTTTTCTAGGTTGTTAAATGGGGTGGACAGTTTATAATCTCATGAATTTGATGTGAAAACTGAATGAGATTATGCATATAAACTGCTTAACACATTGCCTGGCACTCTCTGAACACTTGCAGATCTTAGCTATTAGTTTTAATGTAAGGATGTGATATTATTGCACTTCACTTAAGGAGGGGGCTTGCTTAAGGAAGACCTCATTCTCCCTGGCTCTATAAGCATGTGTAGGGTAAGCTCCAGCTTGAGCTGCTCCTCACTGTAATTTTTATACGAATTAACCTCAAGGCATGCGCCTCTCACTGCGTATATGTACAATCGCTCTTGAATCTAATACAAAGCATACATTGATGCACGATCAATTTTATGGACTTGGATTCTTTTGATATTATGTTTACCTTTTATTCTTTTATCTCTTATAGTAGTTAACATGTTTGTCCATAAATAATGGTGTTCATTCAGGTCATTGATGAAGATGTTATACGCGGTAGAACCAAGGTAATAGTGTAATAAATTGTGTGTAATAAAATCTGGCTTGAAAATCTTCATAAGCAGTTCAGAAAAAGAAGCAAATTTAACTTGACAGGAGTACCACTCTGGTGGCTCCTACCGATCACCGTGGTCTTTTCTAAGGGCGAGGATTTTCACATTTAGTAGTTACTCCAGATTTTACCTGGACATGAAGTCAATGAGTTAGGTTACAGTTTTCATAATTTGAGACTGGGACATCATTTTCAAAATTTTGATAGCAGAATTTTGCTGGAATTTTCCCACAGATTATTGCCACAAGATCTTTCTCATACTTCTCACAATATGATCATTTATGGCTGGGAAAATGACACTGGATTTGAAGGTCATTTGCTTTTTCCTACATCTTCATGAATATCCCAAAGCTCAGTCTTCCTTAAAAATAGCCAATACTCAGAACTTTTCATAATTTTTGTGCCATATTTGTCTTAATGCTATAACATCCTAGTTATGTGTTTTTTTACTTAAGGTGGTATCATCTCCCTCCCTCCCTTTGTGCGACAAAATATTTTGATGGCAAGAAGTAATAGGCTTGGTGTGTGTGTTGTTTTTGCAATAGATTGAAACATTCCACTTTAACAGAATTATTAAGTCATAACTGTCCTTATAAAAGCAAAGTAGAATGAAGTGCATTGAAAAACCATCAGGAAAGTATTATTTAAGATTACTGTCTGCAGAGTTTAAATACATATTAAAGACATTAAATGTGCCTATATAGTGCTAAGTCAAATCATTGAATAAGATGACTATTCAAAAACTATTACTTCATCAAAATGTCATATGGTTACTTAGAAAACAATATGATTTTAAAAGTACAAGGAACATTAGCAAGCACTGAATTAAGGATTCTTATTTTTCTATGGACAAAACAGAAACCTAGAGAGTGGAAATGACTTGCCCTAAGTCATATGGTTTTGGGGATGACAGGAACCCTATCTGTGTCTCTCGACTTCCCCTAAGTTTAGACCACATGCTTTTATAATCCCAGAACTTACCACCTGCAAGAACTGATTTCCTAATCGATAATATCATAATAATTTTGTGTGGCGACTGATGGTGGCTAGACTTAGTGTGCTAATCACTTCATAAGGCATATAAATGTCAGATCATTACCTTGTATACCTGAAACTGGTGTACTAGCCCATGTCAGCTATACTGTAATAAAAAGGGAAGAATACATTTTCTGGTGTGGCAGAGGATTTGGTGAGTGTGTATTCTTCAGTCTTCTTGTGGGAGGAAAAAGGCAAAAATGGAACTTGTGAAATAATTGCTACAACAAGAAAAAGAATCCACCAGTCAGTTTCTCCTTTCCTTTGATGCCTGAGTTTGCAGAAGTGACCTTTGGGATCAAAGAAATAAGAGATATATTCTAGCATCGCCATGTGTGGAGGAGGCAGGATCACACTTGTGACAATAATATGAAGTTCTAAGGCCTTAAAGGTTTCTTCATTAATTATCTTTGAAAAGTTCAGTTGTTTGTTCTGAACAAAATGAAACCAAGGGCTGCAGGAACAGAATAAAATACCTAACTCTGGGGAACTACTCAAGATATTCCTCATAACCTTTACACCAGGCTCAGTAAAATGTAACAGTATTCTTAGTAGCATTTTTACTTTTTCCTGCCTCTTTAAGCTAGCTTTGTATTCTCTGTGCCATGTCTCTGTTTCTGTGTCTCTTACTGTTCAGTGCATTTTCAAAACCCGTCTGTGACTCTCTACCTGCCTTACTGTGAGCTCCTTGCTCACGCTTAGTCTTCTTCACAGCCTCAAAGCTGGTTCTCAAAATTCCTCCTGAAGAACTTTCTCTAGTAGCTCAGCATTCTAGAAAACTGAGCTACTAGAGTATTCAAGAGCTGTGTCACTGCGCTCCAACTTTGTCCTCTCCTGGAATGTTTGCCCTTTCAGTTTTCTAAATGGCAAGTGATAAAGATGCAGTTTTAAGTCAACTAGAATATTCCATGACGAATGTTATGTTATAGAAAAGTGCTGTTTCCTAAGGCATTATATAAAATGAATAGTCTTTATACCCTCATTATCTCGTAGATAGTAAAATTTCAATGTGATTTTATCTATATGCAAATACATCGAGTGTTTCTTCTGAAATCTGTCTCAGGAGTAATTATATTTGGAATGCAGCGTGTGTATGCCTCCCCTTTGTGCTATGTATATGTTATCCTTACATAGCGTTGGCATTGCACCGAGGTTACCGATAACGGTGAAGGCCCAACCGTTTTTATTTTTCTCTCCATCATACTTAACAAAGAAATAACATTATTGGAAATAGCAATATTTTAATTTAATAATACACAGTGTTTCTCATATCTGCGTGGTCACATAATTGGCAGTGTCTCTGTGGCTTATGCACTTTGCAGAGGCATTTCTTTCAATTATCACATAAGTAACCCAGGCCTTCCTGAACAGAATGTCATAAGAGCAAAAGGAAGCCCTTAACCCAGTAGATATGAATCCCATTTTAACTCCTATACATGGTCCTTTGCCCAGTTGGGAAATAAATTTACAGTAAAGAGACAATGATTAAAATCACTCCTAGAGAGTATTTTCTACTTTGACAAGAGCCTTCAGTATCTTGGTCCAATGGAACAGCTCAAACCTTGTTCCGTTTTTGGACAAAATGTTGTTGATTATTAGTAGCTTGTGTTACACAAGCACCTCTATTGTACCTCGAAGCACAGCAAATACAGCTGTCCGTTTCTTTGGTAACAGAGGGCAAACTGACAAGCCTTTTCCAGGACGTCCACGTCCAGCTGTCGTGTGATCGCACACTCTCTAGCCACTTTCTGAATTTTGGGGTGGGCAGAACTTCACTGTTTTATGAGGAAACTATTCTTCTCTTTTTTTCAGGTATAATGAAGTATAGTTGACATATTATTATTGTTCATTGTGTATGTTTAAGGCATACGGTGTGATCATTTGATAACCCCTACATATTGCAAAATGATTACTACGATAAGATTAACATATTTATCATCTCACATACTTACTTTTGTATGCTGAGAACATTTAAGATTTACTGTCTTAACTTTCAAGCACATAATACAGTATTAGCTATCTTCACCATGCTGTACATTTGATTTCCCAGGACCTGTTCATCTGGTAACTGGAGGTCTGTACCCTTCGACCTGTACTTCTCCATCCTCCAACCTCCACTAATATATTCTGTTTCTATGTTTGCCTTTTTTTTTTTAGATTCTACACACAACTGAAATCGTACAGCATTTGTCTTTCTCTGTCTGGTTTATTTCACTTAGTATGATGTCCTCAGGTTCCATCCAAGCTGTCACACACTGCAAAATTTTCTTCTCTTCCCATTCACCTGTCTGTGGCACTTCGGTTGTTTCCATGTCTTAGCTACTGTGAATAACGCTTCAGTGTACATAGGGGTGCAGGACAATGATTTCATTTACTTCAGGTGTATTATAGCCAGGATGGGATTGCTAGATCATAAGGTAGTTCTATTTTTAATTGCTTGAGAAGCCTCCATCCTGTTTGTAATGACTGCACCAGTTTACATTCCCACCAACAGTGTGTATAGGGTTCCCTTTTTGAAGAGACTATTCTTAATTCCAGAGCATTTTAGGTTAAAATTTACTTCTTTTTGTTTAATCCAAATTTCCTCTTCTCTTAACTTCTCCACTCATTCTCCGTGGTTCCTGCTCAGCTGCCCAGGCCTGGCTTAAACCGTGGGACTTAGGTGGTCTTGAAAACAACTCTCTGCCCCTCAGTATGCCTCCTCTCTGAGCCCGTCAGCCTCCGTTTACGGAGCTGCCATTCAAAGCCCTCACTGCCAGCCTTCACCAGCTAGTCTTTGCTCTCCTCTAAACGCACTCAAGGGCATTGAGTTTTCCTCTCACGTGACAGAAAAGTGGTATAGAAAGGCAGATAGGAAGACAGGGAGCTAAAGATGTGCAAGAAAGACGCATACAGGGAAACACAAAAGAGACAGAGATAGCAGAAAGCGGAGGTCCCCGAAAGGAAGAATATAGCCAGGGGCTGGGCTGGTGTGTTTCTGCATTCCCACAGACTTCCCGGTCTTGATATTTTACTTCTTTTAAAGAAGTCCCTGGCCAGTTTTGGCAATCTCATGCCACTTTTGATTCGCATTGAGCTTCTAGCCAAAACAATCTCACTCTTTGTTTCAAAAAACAAACACAATAGTATTTTAACTGACATTCATTGAGATCTGACTCTGTGCCTGAGCATCCTTTAAACTCGTTAATTCTACAACATTTTATAGTAAATCAGTACCCTTTTTCATTATACCCATTTTGCAGATGAGGAAACTGACACACACAGGTTAAGCAACTTGCTCTGGTGCATCCAGTGAATAAATGACAACAGCAAAGACCCAGCCTATCCTGGGCTTGCACAGTTTTAATAAAATGTACTTTTTTAGTAAAATCCAGACTACATTTTACTGTTTTCACTTTCTTTTTGATAAACTTGGTCCATTATTTTATCCTGCCATTTAAAATTCTAACTCACCCTTTGGCTTGTATATTTCTTTCACTGTCTTTTAATAAGCAAATAATAAGCATGTCACCTTTTCCTCATACAAAGCACTTGTGGACTTGACAAACAACATGGTCAGGGATGGAGTACAGTGGTATGTGCTCTGGGCCTTTTCTGCAAGCAGTATTGATTCATGTGTCTATACCCTTTAGATCAGGACCGTTACCTATTTTAGAGTTAATGAGTATCCAGATACACTTTCCATCTTATTATCAAGGATATTAAGATAGACTATTTCTGATGCTTGTCTGTAATTTCTTTATACTAAGTGGTTCTATTCTAATTGTTTACCAGTTGTCCTATCGAATTTTTTAGTACAATCATCTGTATTTGAATATATCCCAAGTAGTTTCAGTTGGATATTTTTCAAAGGTAATTGACATTTCAATGATTTTGCATTATGTAAAATAGTTTCCTACAATTAGAGCTTCTTCATCTGATCCTTAAAATACATATATAAAAATATGAAGACCTGTGTGTTTATGGATGTGTATGTACACATACACATGTATACATACAAATCCATGGGCAGAAAGCACTCAAACCTGGAGCACACAGCTTGTTCCATGGGTTCAGGACCTCCTAGGAAGGTCCTGGCCTGCTTTGGTCTCCACTCTAACTCAGCAAACACGAGAGTACAGAAAGCTCCCATCTCTGTTCATGTGTTCATAGGGAGTGTTGCCCCTTCACCAGCCTTCGCTTTAACAAGCAAGTTATTTACCTTCTGCATGTACCAGGTCTTGAGAATCACCTCCCCATGAGCACTTCCCTATGCATAAAAACTTTACATGTATAGTCTTAATCCAATTGTATGAAATTTTAATTTTTGGAAATAGAAATTCTGCTATTTATAGTATTAATTATAGTTCCAATCCTGGCAAATTTTCAGAACTGAAGTAGTGAAAGTGCTCACGTAGTGAAGAACAGTATTCCTGTGATTTTCCTGCCTTTTAGAATCACCCAAGTCCTCATCTTATATTGTAGTGAATACATGTCCCCTCCATTTTTTTTTGAGAGAAGCTCAAGTAATAAAGTGAATTGAATTTCCAAATTGAAGTATAGATTATTTTAATCTTCTACCTTCACCTCTCAATTTCTTTTCAAATGGACAGTTAGAAAGTAGAATTAAAAATTATTTATGTCCTAAGCAACACTGAACCCCTAACTTTCTGTGGGGGTGTTTGGACACCTTGCTGTGTGTAAGACAGGTATTGAGCTTTGCCTGGCTGTTCCATTAGATGCCGGGCCACAACACGTGCTCCCTGAGAAATACTTGAGCAAATGGCGCCAGTTCGATGTCCACTGGCAACTGCATAAATTGTAAACTGTCCAACTGCCTTATCTTTGTTTCTGCAGCTTCTTCCTGGGATCAGAGGGGAAAAGGCCTGTCCATTTTACAAGTAGAAGATGGTCAGAGGGTGAAACAAAATTAGCATGTACATCTGTGATTGCTCAATCATCTCCCTTCCAGATGATTGCAAATGAGTCTCTCTTTCTTTGCAGGATTAATTGCACACCTGCTTTTCAAACCCAAAAGCTGGTTTTGCCTTTGTACATCAGACGTGATTTGGAGAATTTGGGGACCATGCAACCACAAATTTACATAATCAAATGGCAAACTGCAATTTATTTTAAGCTCGCGGATTCTTTGTTTTCCTTACCCAACAATCATGTACATAATGCCAAAAGCACCGGTGTCTGACATGTGGCGGGTTAAGTTTAGTTTGAGTAATATAGTAGCAAGGCCACATGGCAGAGGAATGGATACAAATGATTTAGAACATTCTACTGAAAATGCCTCCTATGTTCTGGTACATGCCAAAGCCACTTTTAGATTTTTTCCCCATCTATCCACATAGTGCACATTACAATTTGTGTTCCCCTGGGGGAAAAGAAGTATAAGGTTTCTTGTTGATGATCTAAGAAATGTGAATAAAGTTGTTGGCAGATGGTTCGCACATTTCATTCTGAAATATCTTATAGTGACAAATAACAAAGTGTATATAATTAGCTCTATGCAGATGGCATGCCAAGTGTTGATATTCATCTCTGCAGACTTTGTACAAAGACACTATTTAAGAGTCGAGATGAAAAGACAGTCCCTGAACCTTCTAAAGAGAAACTAATTTGATACCATGACTATCCAATTAGCCTTTTCTAGATCAAGTGTCCCATCCTAGACCCTTCGGTACTCCATGGGAGGAAACCCCACAGTGAGCTGTGCCTACACACAACTGCTTTGACTGTTTTGATCACAATGGTAGAGGCAGGCACCATGAATTTAGGGGACGGTGTTCATTACATTAAAATGGTAGCCCTCTCCTTTCTTCCTCCATCCAGCAAGCCTTTGCACCTGCAGCTCTCTTTACCAAAAGTGTTCCTGGCTGCAGCCTCTTGTTGATTAGACTGTAGTTTAAATGTCACCACTTCAAAAAGGCTTTCCCTAACCAGCCAAATGCTTCTGTTCCTTCCTGTTACTAGTGTCTCTCATGTTATCCTGGTTTATTTTTCTTCGAATTTTTATCCCTATATTTGAGATAAGTGGTAAGTGAGGACCTTGACCACCTGGTTCACTCCATATGCCTGGCCTCAATTACAATGCATGGCACATGAGAGATCCTTAAATACTGTTTACCTGAATGGCTTTTCAGGTAACTCACTCCTCATTGGTCACAGTCATCTAAATGGTTAAGTTAATACCTTTTCTGTATTTACCCAGTATTAGTATATATGGCCAAAGTTAACACATTGAGCTAATATTATCTCTGCCATAAAGATTTTATTACTTTTTTTTCCAATATTTGCTTTCATTTAGTTTGATAGCTACATATGGTAGACAGAAAATGTGGAAGCAGACCAGGACTGAATATAAATAGCAGAACTTGATATACTTATTTTCTTTTAAATTTTTCAAAAAATAAGTACTGTATCTATTTAACTTATTTATACTTTGTCTACTATGAAGACATGTGACTAATAGATACTTTGGTATTAATGATATGCTGGGTATATTGGAAAGGAAAAGTGTTGTCTTACTGAAACGATTTGATTCCTAGCTTTTCATTTCAGTTCCTTCATAAATATATTATAATTTAACAAAATATTCTGTGTTTGAGCTCAATAATCTCTATATAAGAAAATATATGTCTCTGGATTTGGTGGGGCTAATGAAGAGAATATATTCCAAAGAAATAGAAGTAGACATTATGCCCTGGCTGATGTGGCTCAGTGGATTGAGTGCTTGTCTGATTCCCAGTCAGGACACATGCCTGGGTTGTGGGCCAGGTCCTGGGAGGCGGGGGTGCATGAGAGGCAACCGCACATTGATGTTTCTCTCTCTCTCCCTTCCTCTCTCTAAAAATAAATAAATAAAATATTTAAAAAAGAAGTAGGCATTATTCTGGTTTTATTTTGAATTATTCTTTTAAAGAATAGCATCTCTGAGTTCCCATTTTGGTGATACAGTATTTTCTTATAAATTGCCATGTTTCATGGTATGAATAATTACTTAAAATGATTTTTTTCTATCTCAGTGCACTGAAATTTTGGCAATTCTATTTTTTAAAGTTTTTTAGAGTGTCTTGATTCATAATCTCCTTCCAGATCTCAAATATTTGCACCTCTGGTTTTAGGCAGGAACAGCTGAAAATTCTGAGAGCTCAGTGAACAAGTTTACAGGATCAAACAAAATGGGACATTACCTTCTTCCCCAGTGTCTTTTTAATTGTTAAATTTAAATGCTTCAGACTGAGTATCCATAAAATGCAATCAGAGCCTCAGCTGGTATTCTGCTGTTCTCCAGTTTCTTCATGTATTTTTAAAAAATACAACTGTTTTTGTTTTTAAAAATATTGCAGGTTCTCTGTATTTTCTCCATTCTCTAGGCTTTTAGTACACAGGGGATCCTTATAATAGACTTGTTTTCGACTCTCATTGCAAAAAGTTGAACTCATTAAAGTCACCAAATCTCTCAACTCTTCATCTACATGGACTCCAGTGGGCCTCTAACTGCTGTGAATGGGGAACAGCTGATCCTAACTGCTCCCTAATGGAGGGGCTTCCTGGAAAGCAGGCTTTTACATGGCAATGCTTTAGACGCCATTGGAAACCCAGCCAATGGAGGTGAAAACTAGCATCCATGTCTTATGTCTCATTCACTGGAGAGACATAACACAATAACAATATGAAATATCCAAAATATGAAAGACAAAAAGATAATGTCATATTTTGATTTAAGTGTGCTCTGGAGAATATACGCTTCTTTGCACATAAAGCTGGGTAATATGAAATTATATGGGTGGTAAAGAAAGACCTCTCTGAATAGGTTATAGTTATAAAAATTGATAAGCTATAGCAGCCTTTCAGCTAAGAGTGGAAGAATCAGTTTAAGCAGGCATGGTAATGGGTGCAAAAGCCATGAGATAAATAAGAGCATTTGGGTTTTCTATGAACAGAAATAAAGCCTATTAGGCAGGAACAAGGAAATAAGAGGTAGGAGATAATGTCAGAAATTAGAGTCATGATAGGCCTGGTTAATATAGTTTGGGTTTTATTCTAAACGATGGGCAGTCATTGGGGGATGTTAAAATAAGATATTACATGATATTGTGTATTTTAATGTGATTTTTTGACTGCTCTTTGGACTGTGGATTGTAGAAAGGCAAGAGGGGAAGAGATGAGAGGATAGGGTAGACTGTGACTACTACCATCTGGACAAGGATTCAGGACCTTACTGTAGCAGTGACAGGTTTACTTTTGGGAGTGAAGAGTCAGGGAGAACAGACTAACTAAAGGATTAGAGGTGAATCAGAAAGTCAAAGATGAACCTCTACATTTTTGGCTTAAATAATGGGGTGGATGATTGTACCAC
>VMDR010016274.1:0-21360 GCA_007922815.1 Macrotus californicus | reverse complement strand
CTTATAGACCCAGTTTGGTTCTTCTCCAGTGTCTCCTCTTGGAGTTGTACCTGATTTTATTACCAGTTTTCATCCGAATCCATTGGGGAATGGGCCGATTCTGCTTTTGTTTCTTGGCCAGGAACCTCTTGATCCTGAAAGTCTTGTGAGAAGACATGGCGAGGAAGAACGAACCTCACGGACCACAATGGCGGAGAAAAAGCCATATTTAGTTAATTTTTATGTGTTATGAAATAGGGGTGCAACTTTACTCTTTGCATGTGGAAATCTATTTGTCCTACACCATCTGTTGAAGAGACTATTCTTTCCCCACTGAATGGATTTGATACCCTGGTCAAAAATTAATTGGCTGTAGATTTATGGATTTATTTCTAAACTCAATTCTGTTCCATTTGTCCATAAGTCTGTCCTAATGCCAGTACCACACTGTTTTGATTACTGTGATTTTGTACTAAGTTTTGAAATTGGATAGTCAACCCTCCAACTTTCTTCTTCCTTTTCTAGATTGTTTTGGCTATTTGAGGCCCCTTGTAATTTTGTATGGATTTAAGGATCAACTTTTCCATTTCTGCAGAAAAGACCACTAGAATTTTGATATGGATTGTATTGAATCTGTAGATCTCTTAGTGTAGTATTGACATCATGACAATATAACGTCTTCATACCCATGAGCATTTATTTAGGTCTTTAATTTCTTTCAGCAATGTTTTATAATTTTCAGTGTACAGGTCTTTTACTTCTTTGGTTAAATTTATTCCCAGATATTCTATTTTTTAGATGTTATTGTAAATGGAATTGCTTTTTAAATTTCCTTTATTTATTCTTAATAATGGTAATTATTATTATGGCAGTAGTTAATATTTATTGAGTATTTACCCTCAGTCAATACTATGCCAAGCACTTATGTTCTTTAACTCATTTAATTCTTCTTTATTTTCAACTTTTCCTTTTCTCCTAGAATCCTTCTTTAAACATCTTAGATTTTTTGCTCATCCTAAAATTAATCCTTCAATCTTATATTACTTTCTTTCATTCTGTTCTCCCCTTCATAACCAAGCTTCTTGGAAAAGTATTTGTTTCTGTTTTTTCTGCTTCCATTTATTCTCTTATCCTCTCCAGTCTGGCTTCAGGCTCCATTTCAAAGCTCTGAGAAGTTCACTAGTGCTCTCTGTCTGTGAAGTCCATGTCCTTTTTTTTTTTAATCCTTACCTGAGGACCTTTTTTTGTTGCTTTTAGAGAGAGAGGAAGAGAGAGAAGCATCGATTGTGAGAAAGAAACATCGATTGGTTGCCTTTTGTATGCACCTGGACCGGGGGTCATATGCACCCGGACCAGGGAACTGAATTCATGACATAGGTATGTGCCTTGACTGGGAATTGAACCTGCAACCTTTTGGTTACAGGATGATGCTCCAACCAGCTGAGCCACACTGGTCAGGGCTAAAGTCCTTGTCTGAACACCTTGGCTGCAGCTAGCACAGTTGCTACTTCCTCCAACTTGAGGTATTTTCCCCATTGCCTTGGTGAAATTATTCTCTTTGTTTTTTTCCTTTCTGATTGATTGCTTGTTCTTTGTCTTTACTAGCTCATCTTACTTACACTATGAGTCCTTTACATATGGGAATTCCTCAAAGCCCTAGCCTGTGCCCTGTTCTATATTTTGTCTTGGGTTACCTCATCTTTTTCCATGGCTGCAGTTAAACTCTGACAACTCCCATATTTAATCCTTAATCCCAGATTTGTTCTTTGAGCTCTGGATTCATATCTATTGATATCTTTATTAGGTTATCCTGTAGATGAATTTATGATCTTCCTTACTAATCTCCCTACTGTCCCCCTTCCCTGCTTCCTTTATGGGGGAGAAAGTACAGTTTTCCAATGTGCTTTATATGATATTTCAATCTACTCAATTTGGTAAGCTAGAAATTTGGCAGTCATTCTTGACTCTGTCCTTTTCCTTATTCCATATCGAATGAACCATTAAATCCTATAGATTATATCTTCTAAATATCTTAAATATGTTCAATTCTTATTTCTACGGCCAATGACCTTGTCTCTTATTAAGTCCTTCCTGCAATGTGGGAAACAGGCCTGCCTGTCATTCTTATGGTCTTTGGGTCTTAGCTGCTCATCTCTCATGGGCCATGGCTTAAACCAACAAGACGTAGAACTCTCACCCTGGCCAGTGTGGCTCAGTCGGTTGGAGTGTCATCCCATAAACCAAATGGTGGCGGGTTCAATTACTGGTCAGGACACATACCCAAGTTGTGGGTTCAATCCCTGGTCAGGGCATATGCAAGAAGGCAAACCAATTGATATTTCTCACATGGATGTTTCTCTCTCTCTTTCTCTCTTTCTTTCTCTCTAAAGGCAATAAAAAGAAATGTCCTTGGATGAGGATAAAAAAAGACATAGAACTCTCTAAATCTATGCTTAGGGAAGAGAAAAAACTCTTTTAGTCAGAGAGCGTATACTGCTGAGATATAATTCTGCCTGTAACTTGAACTTTTTACATTCTGACGTAGGACAGTTTTGTTCCTTTAGCCATATTTTACATTTAAGGGAAATGACCCATTTAAGGCAGAGAATGAGTATTCCAGAAAAAGGAACAATCTGCCCCAAAGATATACTGAAGTTTGTATTACTTCACACACAAACAGAAAACCTGTTCACAGTCCTAAAGGTCATCTTGCCCTCTGTTTGGAGCTGACACTCCCGTTTGTCCATTTTCCACTCAACTGTGCCACCTCCAGAGAATACTGTGACTTCTGCATAGGTTCTTCTTAGAGCAGCAGTTCTTAACTGAAGTCCATGGATGAGCTGTAAAGAAAAGGTATGGGAACTCCTGGTACTGTGGGCCATAGTGTGATCCTGGGCTTTTTACTTCTTTAAGCACTAATTTCCTCATCTATAAAACTTAGTTCATAATAATCCCTGGCAATAGGATCATTGTGAGGATTAAGTGGGGTACTTGAATGGGTGTAAAAAGGCTAGCACAGTGCCTGGCAGAAAGTTATTTTAATATTGTAACAGTGATTACAATATAAAATAAAGGCAATAATGTCTACTGCAACATGGAGAGGAAGGAATTTGACCTAGTGCAGAATTCTTTTAAAGCATATGGGGAAGAACAGGAATAGTAGAGAGTTAGCTCCAAGTACAAGGTACCTTTATCTAAGCATCCTGAAGTTTCTGTGACTGTGGCAGGCGGTAAATCATAACTAGGAGCTAGATATAGGGAAGCATGAAAAATTGATGAATAATAATTATAATAGGGTCCAAATTCACCCATAATGCGACTCAGGTGAGCAGTGAAAATTTATTTAGTCGATAGCAGACCTGTGTTCTTTATGACGTCCCCTGACCCTGCCTAATACATGTCATGAAAATTGCTGGACACGTGATGGGAACTAACCAAATGTCCAGTCTGTTTAAACCTTTTACGATAGTTTAAACATTTCCTTTAAATAATTCTTAGCTGTCTTGAATAAGAATATTCATTCTCTTAGCCTCTTCTGCCCTGTGCTTCTCTCCCTAAGATGGAATCCAGTGTATGTGGTGGTTGGGTGTGAAGCTTTTTATTGCAGCATGTGGAGTTGAGAGGGAAGTGGCCCCCTGAGTTTCAGTTGGTCCTTGGATATGAATAGCTGGATTCCGCTCTCCCTTGTCCACCTTTCCCTGCTGGCCTCTGATGATGAAACCTGTGGCTGGCATAATTCATAATCTGGTCTTGCTGTTAGCATAGAGCATGGCGGTGCTTTGACTTCATCTCATGTCCTAGTGGTCTTCCACTTAGCTTGTGGTCTACCCTCACCCTCAGTTTTGGGGTCGATTCTCCATGATAATTGACCCCATTGGTTCTCAATTCAGGGTCCATGTCACCTGAGACCAGGGGGTTCAATTAATCTCTCTTTCCTGACTGTACTTTTCTCTTTCAGGAAAGCTGGACATTCCCACATGGGTGTGAGGCCTCTGCACTGCAGTCTACATTTTCTGCCTCTGCCCTCTGTAATACCTTACTTAACCCCCCCCATTCTGGGCCAAAACTGAAGAGAGGAAAATTGGGACACACATCTTGCTTACTGTCTTTCTTCTCCTTTCTGCTATTCCCAGGGCTGGAAAGTGGTAGACTTCCTTTTTACTTTATGTCAATACTTCTAAAATTTCCTGTGGAAGAGGTACAATTTTTATTTTATTACTAATTTATCACAGCCCAATACTTCTTAAAAACATGAACTAGTAAAAAAATAAATTAAAACGTAAAAGTCCATATTCTACTTATTAGATTCAACAGACTTAAAATTATTCTGTCAAATTGTGATAAAAATTTCTAAACACTCTCAGTTTCTGTACTTACCTATCATGGATCAGTAAAAGGTAGTCTGCGGACTGGCCCACTTTGATTCCTGGCCTCCATCCTGATTCCTACTAAGCTGTAGTGGTGACAATGGCATCTTCTCTAAACCTCAGAAGAGCACTGTGAGCACTGGACCTCGTGACGTGACTCTTAAGATGTGAATGGGAACTAAAGGAATTTGGAAAATACTCTTCACAGGACCATGATCCATCTTGCAAGGCTATTCTCATGCTGCAAAATCTGATTTTTGAGTGTCAGAAATGGACTAACACTTTTCTTTTTACATATCTATTGTCATAAATTCTATTAGCAATAATTGTGCTTCACTAAACCTCATTGGCTACGATACTGTCACTGCGCAAAGCTGTTTTGTCATAAATTCTAATATCTCCACGATGGATGGGTGCTTTGGGTGTACTAACTGAGAGTAAAGAGTTCACAAAGGCACAAGAGAAAAGCACGTTTATAATTTTCAGACTTATCCATGTTACACTAATTTGTAACACTGGGAAAGAATGAAAAAAAAACCCCACTTAGTTTGTCAATAAACCCCGATTTTTGATGTGAGATTTAATTGCCTCAGTGAGGGGCTAATGTTATTTTCTTCTCAAAATAGCCCCAACCTTCATCTATTCATTTTCTTTCTGAAACTAAGGAAGCAAATGTTAAGAAAATGATTTTTTCGTAAATATTTAATGAGGGCCACATAGTAAAAGCCATAAGGTATTCTGATTTCTCTTTTCTACAGGAACTGAAGTTAAAAACAGAATTGGAAGAAGGTCTAAAACTGAAAGCCGAGGACCTTGATGCATTTAAGATGAAAAGTAATAAAGGTTCATTTGGAAGTATAGACCAATTACAGGTTTGTCAATTCTATTTAGTATTTTATTTATTTTTTTTCTATTTGATGATTGTCTAAATAGAGGTTAAAAAGGGTGAATGCTGAAGAAAATTTTCAAATAGTAGATTTTTGTGCTTGAGGTTAAAATTTCTAGTATTTCTTCTGAAACTTACTTAAAAATTATTTTCTTATCTAGACATGTGCTATATTTTTATTTCAGTAAAAAATGGGTTTGTTTGAATGTTGTGGAATGTATACATGAAACTCATGTTTACTAGATTGTATTTATTACCATGTTAAAACCGGTTTATTTTCATGGAAACATACTCATGTATTTCTAAAAATCGGAGCTCTCCATTCATTTTATATGCACCATATGTAATATATTAAAAAGCTATTGTTTTAGTGACACATTTAAAAAATGAAATTCAGCCATGACCACTGTGGCTCAGTGGGTCGGGTGCTGGAGAGGGGTTCAAGATGAGGGGTTGCTGGTTTGATTCCCAGTCAGGGCACCTGGGTTGCAGGCCAGGTACCTGCCAGTTGAGGGCATGTTGAGAGGCAACTGATTGATGCTTCTCTCATATATCAGTGTTTCTCTCCCTCTTTTTCCCTAGTGTTTGAAAAATTTTAGAGTGGTCTCTAAAAATAAATAACAATCTTTAAAAAAATGAAATTCATAAACTAATACCAAATTTCAGAGAAAAAAAATTTAATGTTATGTAAATTCAAAATGGCAATTCTAAAAATCTTACAGGAAAATACCACACTTAAAATTGTAATTACATTCAAATGCATATGTATCACCTTGATTCTGAAAAATTTGTTCTCTTCCAAAATTTTATACTTTAATAGTAAAGTTTAGTTCATAAACGTACAGCAGGTTCTTCAATAACACTGTTTCATTCAACAGCATTTCATTATAATGTTGATGAGATAGATGCCTTAGGAACTTTATTTTGGTTTCTATCAATTAGCCCATAGTAAACTTTTTTCATTATATGTAGTTTTGCTTAAAATTGCAGAACCTACCAATGATGTTAAGTGAGGACTTACTGTATTCCTAGTTATTTGTACTACTAGTGTATTTTAGAAATTGGTTAATGAGCATTTCTGGTGGAAAGGGATGTGGGGGGAAGTAGGAGAGGTTGGAAGGCAAAGAATAGTGAGAGGTGTGTTTTAAAATGTCAGAGATCTAAATTTTAAGTGAATACAGTAATAAAGAGATTCCTGTTGCTTGCACTGACTGTTGGGTTTAAAAAAAACACAAGACTTCAGGTTTTTTAATGTTGTAAACACTAAAACCCATTTTCCAGAATTTCACTCAAAACAAGGACAAGATTATAGTTAATCAATATGAGTATCCAGAGAACTTATAATAGGACATTGATTTGATATGAAGTTCCTTTGTAAGAAGGTGTTTAATATTGGAACTGTATGGCAGGAACTTTTGCTATAAAAAAAGAAAAGACAAATCAAGAAATTTTCAGAAAACTAAGGTACAGTGAATTATACAAATCATAATAACCTTTATTGTATCAGTTGCAGAAAAGTCCATTATTTTTGTTTCCCTAAAAAACCGGCATTATGTTAGCAGACTCCTACCCATTCTTCAAAGGACACCTAAAATACTACCTACTCTGTAGGGCTGGCATTGACATTTCTTCCATTTTCCAGACAAAACCAACCCCTGTCTCCATTTTTGTTTACATGGTACCTAGGACTTAGCATTTATTATCAGCAGTAATAACTTTTTGGTTTTTCTCCTGTTGGAATGGAGCTTACAAAAACTCTGTAGTTCACCTTCAAACCGGTCTCTTAGTCAAGGAATGTTTGTAGAGTACGTTTAATTGCTAGACTTCATAGGGTCTCATATGTGGGCTTTCTAAGGCATGGCTGGACATAATAAAACTAAAGTATTTTTATAGTTATTCTGGGGTGTCCTTTCTGTTCCTAAAAATCGTAGAGCCACCATTTTAGGCTTCAGTATGGTTTGGATGTGACAGTCCTATTGGACCCTACTTTCTAGGTCTGGGTGGAAGACTGGCAGCTCTGTGCTGTGGCCATTGTGCTCTTTTTTATCCTCACGCATATTTACTATGTCATTGTCTTAGTGTAGATTTCTAGGAACCATTTTTTAAAGTCAAGTTTGAGATGAACTGGAAACTCGTACTGTTGATTTGTTCCCTGTTATCTGTTATTTAGTTGGCATTGCTTCACTACTGTAAACACATAGTGCAAACGAGCGCTTGGTAGACTTCATCTCGCACAGTCACATTCTGTTCATATCTTTGTTTGTCCTTATTTCTGGGTATGGCGTAATCCAAGAGCATATTAAGATGCTTGTTTTGGAAATCTTTCTGACTGTATTTTATTGTATAATTATTAGATGTTAACAGAATACCGTACAGAGTGGATTTCCATGCTCTATCATCTGTGCCTTCCACTGTGTGTATCCATTCATTCACTTCATCGATCAATTGATTTAATCAGGCATTTATTTAGTCATTCCTATAACATTGTATTGAAGGCCAGTCATGGCTAGGCTTTGGAGACACAAAGGTGAAAAGTACAATCCTGCAATCAATCAAGGATCTCAAGCTGGGGAGACAGACCGTATGCAGAACAACCAGCAGCGTAAATGCTGTGGTGGAGGTATGCAGTGCTACGGCAGAGAAAAAGATTCCCCGCGTATTCTAACTCTTAATATAGGTAAAGAAAATTGTCAGCCCTTTCTTGGTCAGCCTAAAAAATCCCAGACTCGAACATCTTTGGGGGGTAAATTTTAATTCCTTATTAAACAACACATCAAGATGTTAACTGAAACCATGTACTTCTAGACAGTGTTAGACAGGAACACTATTTTGTTGTTTTCACTAGTAGTTTCCAATGTTCATTTAAGGAGTTTCAGCCAGTCTGAAACTAGGTTACCATATACCTTTTATGGAAGAAGGAAAACAAATAACAATTCTTTGAAATCTTAATTTAGAAATTAGTTGAGCAGAAGAAGTGGTTAGATGAAGAAGTAGAGAAAGTGCTGAACCAACGCCAAGAATTAGAGGAGCTGGAAGGAGAGCTGAAGAAACGAGAGGCCGTAGTTTCTAAGAAGGAGGCCCTGTTGCAGGAGAAGAGTAACCTGGAAAATAAGAAGTTGAGATCCAGTCAGGTATTCTGTTTAATATGCTGTTTCATTCTGGTTGTAAGTCATAAAAGCAGGACTTCTTTACTTCTTAGAGAAAAAACCATTGTAAAGTCAGAAATTAGAAGAAAACTTTTCTGGTTTTCAGTGTATTTTATTTATCACTGCTTGTGTAATGGGCATTACTAAAATCTATTGCAATTTTGAGGTAAAGTGTTCAGTGTTCTTCCCAGTATGATTTATTTATTACTAACTCTTTTGGGTACTTTAAAAATTGTGATAATATATACATAACATAAAGTTTACTGTTTTGAGCATTTTTAAATGTACAATTCAGTGGCATTAATTACATTCACAATGTTATACAACCATTACTCCTACCTATTTCTAAAACTTTTTATTATCCCAAACGGAAACTCTATAACTATTAAGCAGTAACTCTCCATTTCTCCTGGAAACCTCTATTATTAACTTCAGTGGATATTTTCAAAGTAAATATTTGATGCTGTGTACTGCGCATTGGTAATCTGGAATAACAGACTTGAACCGATCTAGCTATCACTACCATCCTAGCACACGCCTAGTTGCTGGTGCTGTATCCAGGTGGCATGCTCACATTGGCTGGTGAAGTTTTAAAAGCTGCCAGAGCATTATGCTAAGTGAAATAAGCCAGGCGGTGAAAGACAAATACCAGATGATCTCAACTATAAGTGGAACCTAACAACAAAAGCAAGCAAAATATAACCAGAGACATTGAAATAAAGAACAAACTGACAGTAACCAGAGGGGAGGGGGGAGAGAGATAATGGGGGAAAATAGGGGCAGGGCCATCAAGGAACATGTATAAAGGACACATGGACAAAGCCAAAGGTTTAAGGGTGGGAGACGGGGATGGATGGGGTGGAGGGCAGTGGTGGGGGGGAAAATGGAGACAACTGTATTTGAACAACAATTAAAAACAAAAGGAAAAGAAATAAAAGCTGTCCCTCAAAACATGTAAATGAGAGCAAAGGGGATTACCAAATTAAAATATCAAGTGAGTAAATAGAAGAAAACCTAGGACCTTTATGATATGTTCTGTATCATAAGAAGAAAAAATAAAAAGGAATAAGGAGGACAATCTTTTTCTAGAAATAAATTTACTCCATGATACAGAAGAAAAATGAAAACAGATATTTTATAGTTTCAAGAAGATGTAATATTTAGGAGCAAGAACATACTGAGATACGTTGATGGTACAAGTAAATGAAACCCACAGTAGATCAAAGCAAAATTGATTCTTTCAAGATTGTGTTATGAAACAGAAGGAAAACTTAAGACTGTTATACTACTGGGTCCTTTTCTGAATAAAAGGCATACAAATATCATATCTTTTTTCAGAGTTTAAGAAATACAAGAATTGATCATATGCATTTCAGATGAGGAACATGATAGTTAAAAAACTATATTCATACCATATATGAGTTTAACTACAAAATGAGTCAGTGACCTAAAATAAATATAAGAGCTAAAACTATAAAACTCTTAGAAGAAAACATAGACATAAATCTCCATGGCCTTGGGTTAAGCAGTGGTTTCTTGGGTAGTACACATAAAGCATAAACAACAAAAGAAACATTAGATTGGACTTCATCAAAATTAAAAACATTTGTGATGCAAAGGATGCCATTAAAGAAGTAAAAACCACTTTGCAAGTCATATACCTGGTAAGGGACTTATATCTAGAATATATAAAAAACTCTTACAACTCAGTTCAATTCAATTTAAAATTCAATTAAAAACAGGCAAAGGATCTAATAGACATTTCTCCAAAGAAGACAAACAGATGACCAATAAGCACATGATAAAATGCTTAACATCCTTAGCCATCTGGGAAATTCAAATCAAAATTTCTTTTTTAAAAAAAAAATTAATCTTTATTGTATTTTTTTCCATTACTATTTCATCCCTATATACCTCCCTTCCCCCAGCAACCGCCACACTGTTGTCTATGTCCATGAGTCCTTTTTCCTTTCTACTCAATCCTTCCACCCCCAACCTACCCCCTGTCCCCCGCCCACACTAGTTGTCATCTGCTATCTATCTATGAGTCTGTCTCTGTTATGCTTGTTAGATTAATTTTTTCATTAGATTTCACATGTGAGTCAAATCATGTATTTGTCTTTCTCTGACTGGCTTATTTCACATAGGATAATGTTCTCTAGATCCATCCATACTGTCACAAAGGGTGAAATTTTCTTTTCTTTTTTTTTCTGGCTGAGTAGTATTCCATTGTGTAAATGTCCCATAGTGTTTTATCCACTCATCTACTGATGGACACTTGGGCTGATTCCATATCCTGGCAATTGTAAATAATGCTGCAATGAACATAGGGGTGCCTACATCCTTTGGAATTAGTGTTTTGGGTTCCTTTGGGTATATTCCCAGAAGTGGGATAGCTGGGTCAAAAGGCAGATCTATTGTTAATTTTTTGAGGTATCTCCATACTGCTTTCCACAGTGGCTATAAACATGGATTAAACATGGAATTACCACATGACCTACCAATTCCACTCATAGGTATATGTCCAAGAGAAGTAAAAAACATATCCACACAAAAATTTGTACACGAATGTTCATAACAGCATTATTCATACTAGCCAAAAGTTGAAAACAACTCAGATGCCCATCAGCTCATGAATGGATGGACAGAATGTGGCATATCCTCACAATGGAATATTATTCAGCAATGGAAAGGAATGAGGTAGTGACGCCTGTTGCAACACGGAAAATCCTGAAAGTAGGTAAAGCGAATGAAGCCAGTCACAAAAGACCACCTATTGTATGTGAAAGTGGACATTTTCTAGTAAGAAAAATGATCTCCCACCTGGCCTGTCCCAGGAAACTACTGAAGGATGTACTCCACAAAAAGGAGGACACGAACTATGGAAAAGGAAGACTCAGGACTGAAAATGCGATCCAGCATGGAAATTCCCAGGATAAGGCCAAAGGAAAATCCCAGAACAACTTGTCCAGTGTGGAGCCAGAATATGGGGGCTCCAGGCAAAATGTTTCCAGAAAAGAATGGAATGAAAAGGTTTCCTGATTAAATTTGATCAAGTGAAAAGATCATGCTGAGAGGAATTACATAGTTCTATCAGAGAAGAATTAGTTGTAAGGTAGAAAAAAAGTTGTATCAGGTGGAAGTATGATCGTTTTTTATGGATCAGAAATAAACTATATTCACAAGATCATGTAAACTGAATATTGAATTATTGTAAAACTATAAAATAATACATATTGGGAAAATGAAGGGAGAAGTAGGAAAGAGAAGGCATAAGTGCCAAATCCCAGTCTTTCATAATCATCAGTCAATGGACAATATCTAAAATTGATAGTTTTTTAGAAACAGGGACATAAATGCCAGAAGAAATAGCTAAAACATTGATGATGGTTGTTTCTGGGGAACAAGACTTGGGTGAAAGGGTGGGGTAGAGGACGGCTTTTAAAAAAATTATAAACCTTATGGTGATGTATACATAAAATTACTTTGATGAAAAAATATTAGTAAGTAAAAAATTAACTTAGTCTATAATGAAGATCTCCATAAATCTAAGTGGCTGTATTTTCTGACCAGAATGAAACAAGTCGAAATGAATTTTATATTTAAACAACAACAAGCCAAATCTCAAACTGTAGGACATTTTAATGTAATTAATTCTACATTGTAACCAGTTCAAAGAAGAAAAGTTCAATTTAGGAAATAAAAAAAAATATATATATATATATATATATGTATATACTACCTCTCAAAACCTATGTTGTGTGGTCTGGTGTGGGCAAGCAATACTTGGTAGTAAATTCATTGTTTGAATTTTCATTTTCTAAAACAAGGCAGTCAACTTAAGATTTTAGAAAGTGAAGCCCCTCTACCCTTTCCCCCAAAAAATTAATGGGAGAAAACAATAATGTAAAAGCTAAAAATATATTTAGTAATTTTTCTCTATATTTTTCCTAATTATACCCAGTCTGGATTTCTAATAAATATTTTATGGGTGTCTTGTTGATTGTATCTTTTTAGGCCTTAAACACAGATAGTTTGAAAATATCAACTCGCCTGAACTTGTTGGACCAAGAATTGTCTGAAAAGAATGTGCACCTCCAGAGAAGCACAGCTGAGGAGAAAAGGAAGATTTCGGAACAAGTTCAAGCTCTCCAGAAAGAAAAAGATCATCTACAGAGACGAAGGAACAGTGTGGATGAGAAACTTAAAAATGGTAGCATACTATCACCTGAAGTAAGTCAGTATTCTTTGAAACTGGAAGTGCTGTATGACGGATCACTTGGATGACTTCCTTCGTCTCTGTCACTTAAACATAAAAATGATAAATCCAGTGAACTTTGTTTTCTTGACAATTCGTCAGATGCATTGAGATTACTGGGCACTGTGAGCCATGCTTGACTAGGGACTGCCATGTCCTTATGTGGAGGTCCTTGAGCGTGGCCCCTTCCTGGGTTGCCAGGAGTTGGGAGACCAACCCTCTCCTTGAGTCTGGACTTTCTCAGCCGGGTTCCTTATCTGAACTCACAAAGCACACAATGATTTGAAGGGACTCTTTTTCTCATTTCTTCCAAAAGGGGCACCTTTTTTCTCTGTCTACATCTTTCTTGAATGATACTATGTAATTTATTACATTCAATGGATGTTTAGGGCATTAAGGGTTAATTTTTTCTGTTACCTTGATTGAGAAAGGCCCAATGTTAAGGAGCACATCCCTTCCAGCCAGACACATAAAATTCAAATCCCAATAAAAATACTCTTTAGAGTTCTCATTTAAGGGACCATATAGCTGCTCTCACCTTTATTTTTTAAATTATGTAAAAGATATTTCACATGTTGCCTATCAAATTGCCCCAGACTTTGTCTTTTTTCAGAATTTTACCTCAACAAAGATGAACTTTTGAGCCCACCTTTTCTCTGTGAATATTTATTTTTGACATCTGGTCATTACCAAAGCAAGAGAGAATTGCTAAGGGAAAGTGAATAGCTGGAAAACATGCACCTTGCTGAGTCTTGTAGTGTTTTAGATTGGAGCAAGAATGGAGGAAGTTAAGGGGCTGGTTAAGAGGGAACAGGGGAAAGGATTTCTTTATATTACATTACTGCTCACTGAGTTGATCAAAGGTGTTGAAGACTAAATTGACTGGGGGCTATGTGGCACTGTAAGCCTCTACTGCTCTATTTTATAACTCAACTTAGGTAGCTGTGCAGAGGATCACAGGATCAGGCTGTCCTCCCGAGATTGTTCATATTGGAGCCCAAGCTGGTAAATTTGAAGGTATGAGAGCCTAAAATACAGAAAAACGTATAAGTAAGGAATTCTGGACTGCCCAGGACTGTTACTGGTTCCTATGGAAGAAACACAAAAAAGCAAAAAGTGTTATGCTTCTCTTGAGAAATGTATACTCTATCTGGAGAAAAGAGACAGAAGGATAAGAAAACTCTAAACCCCAAAAAACATAAAAAAGCAAGTTATAGACAATATAATAAAGCCATACTTATTACATTATTTATACAAAGCAATGTGATCATTTGGGAGAAGACTAAGGCAGCCTTGGTGGATTGGAAACTTGAGCTGGATTATGAAGAACATAATATATTATACTACATTGGTCAACATAGAAAAGGCCATTTCTAGACAGAACACTGATTTAAGTAAGGCATGGAGATGAGAATGAGCAAATTATGTTTGCAGAAGGGTAAAGGGTCCATTACTGTCATCAAGAAACATTTAGTTTCTTTTTCATGTGGCATTCTATGACTAAAGTCATGTAAGGTTCTGTGGTGAAAATAGAGTGTGCTTGCTACCTGTGTAGAAGCCAGTCCGGGACCCATTCAGTCAGGTTAGCTTCTCTGCACCCTTTTTCCACACGGTTGGTTCTTAGCGCAGCTCTGAAGTGGGCTCTGCTCTCCCCACTGCTTTCAGTCCCACATTAATGTTACCAGATGGATCTGCCAGAGCAGATGATGGGAAACATCAGATGCCGATGGGACACGACAATAAAACCTAGGTGGAATGGTTTGCTGTTTTGATGTCTTCAGACTTGCTTAGAATTATTTCTCTTTCCACAATAACTCAAAATATTTTTCTAATTGTATTACTTTATGGTACAGTGATAGGTTTTAGATCAACAATTTAACATAAGAAGACCACCTTTGGTAAGATCCAGAAACTAAGATTTAATATTAACAATTTTTCTAATAATGCAGAGCAGTTGCCTCATAATTGAGGTATAGAACAAAATATAAGAACTATTATATCTATGTTTATTTCATATTTTAAACTTTCAATTTCATGTTTTAGTATTAGAAGATACATATAATTTATTAAGAAAAATACAGTACATACTCGGTACAGGGGTGGGCAAAAGTTGTACAGTTGTTCGTATGGAAAAACACATGCAGGTTATGATTATTACAATAGCTTTATTAAGTCAAAAGAATGTCACAGTGGAACTGTAAGCCAGGTTTTGCCCACCCCTATATATGTAGTGCTTGCTCAAAAGTTTTTGTTAGTTTTTTTGTTTGTATTGTTTTTTTGCTGATTGGGATGTGTGATCTAAAAGGTTTGGAAACCCACTGCTTTAGATTTCTGTTACCCTCAGATCCCTGATCTCTGGACCAGCAGCCACAAGATCACAAGCAGGGAGTGGTGGGGAGAAAATGCAGACAACTGTAAATGAACAACATTAAAGTAATTTAAAAAATAAATAAATAAATAAATAAAATAAAAAAAAAAAAAGATCACAAGGGAACCTGTTAGACATGCAGTGCCTAAGGCTCCACCCAGACCTGCTGAATTAGAAATCTGCATTTTAACAAGCTCTTTGGTTCACAATAAAGTTTTGAAAAGTGCTCTATTGTAAAGGATATTTAATTCTTAGTAATCTATGGTTTGAGTTG
Source organism: Macrotus californicus (assembly GCA_007922815.1). Lineage (NCBI taxonomy): Eukaryota > Metazoa > Chordata > Mammalia > Chiroptera > Phyllostomidae > Macrotus > Macrotus californicus. The sequence continues at coordinate 6,082 of VMDR010016274.1, read as the reverse complement.
TGGTAAATTTTCATCCTGGGACAGTTTCCCATTGCCACTCACCTTGTTAACCTATACCTATTGCTGGCTTAGAGGAAACCACAAATGTTTACACGCTACAGCCTTATGGAGCAGGATAGCCTTAGGGTTCTGTGGTTGCTGTACTACCTTTTCATATCTCGGTGCTCCTTAACTTAGATCCGGAACTGTAGGAACTAAATTTGTACCAAAATGTCCTTAGCCATATTATAAAGACATATTCTCTCCCCATTTGTTTTTGGTAAAAATATAAACACAGTATGCATTCATAAGTCAGAGTGTTCTTTGGATAATTTATTTTCTGGTTCCTCATTCATTCACCTAATTACCTTTTAGGATTTAAGTTTATTTTTCTTTAAAAGGTGAATATTATTTTCTTCCTATGGAGCGATTATCAAATTATGAAGTTATATTTTTAATTGTTGACACTATTACAGATGTGCCCCACTTTTCCACCCTTTGCCCCCTTCCACCCATCTCCCACCAAGGCCTTCGCCACATTGTTGTCTGTGTCCATGGGCTATGCATATGTGCAGAGACGTCGTTTGGCTGGTCTCTTCCAGGCCCTCCCTGATGGTCAGTGATTGCACAGAGAAGTAAAATGGCTGCAGAACTTTTTTTTTTTCACAATGGCTCTTTCAGGATATTTTATAAAATGGCTTTTAAAAATAAGTATTCTTTGACCTTCCACTGGAATAGGTTATTACCTACCATTTCCCTGAATTTCCGAAAAGGAGTTCTAGAAGTCACTCTATTCTTTAGGTAGATTAAAAGTACTGACATTTTTCTTGAAATGCTGGGGAGAGAAGTGTAAAGAAATACTTGGGCCATATAACCAAGACATAATGAAAATATTTGTTCTCTTCGTCCTTCACTCATTCATTCAGGGGACACTTCACTGAGTTTAAATTGTGTGGTATGTACTGTGCTAGGTGGTCAGGGCATGAACATAGACAAGACACTGCACTCAAGGGACTTAACATTTAGGTGACGTCCACCACGTGGACAGGCATACAGACACATACATTCAGATGTTGCCAAGCCCTAAATAGTTTCTTATCAGAGATTTGGATCCCTCCCCCCAAATAGTATGTTATTTGGACAGTTCAAAGAACCACTAGATTTCTGACAGGTATTCATTGTATTTTTTCCTACCAAGGAAATCTCTGGCATATGAAAAAAATGTTATGCTGCCGCCATTTTTAATGCCTATATATTCCCTCCAATGATGTCTCACAGAAATCTTATGAAATGTTTCATGTCCTTAAATCCTTACTGCTTTTTTAAAAATGACACACTGTTTTTTCCCTAGAGGCTTAAATCTGATAATTAGTTTTTTAAAAATATTTTATTGATTATGCTATTACAGTTGTCCTAATTTTTCCCGCTTTGCCCCTCTCTGCCCCCCTCCACACAGCACCTCAACTCCCTTAGGCAATGCCCACACCATTGTTCATGTCCATGGGTCATGCGTATAAGCTCTTTGGTTGGCTACTCTATTTCCTATGCTGTACATCCCCATGGCTATTCTGTAACTACCAATTTGGACTTTATTTCTTTTTTTAGATTTTTTTTATTTTTATTTTTTTAGATTTTATTTATTTAGTTTTAGAGATGAGGGAAGAGAGGAAGAGAAACATTGATGAGAGAGAGAAACATCAACTGGTTGCCACCTGCACACCCCCTACTGGGGACCTGGCCCACAACCCAGACATGTGCCCTGACTGGGAATAGAACCAGCGACCTTTCAGTTCGCAGGCTGTTGCTCAACCCACTGAACCACACCAGCCAGGGCTGATTTAGTTCTTAATTTATCCTGAATCTATTTTTCTTTCCCTCCTAGCAATATATTGTTTTAAGGGATCCTTGAAGAAACATCAGAGGGTCTCCAGATCTCACTGACACATGATATATACATTAAGAGCCAGGGAGGGAGATATATGACAAAACTGCTAATCCCGTGGGCTGAGGCTTTGAGTGTAATCCCTGGTGATCAGCATTTGCTGTATGACCTTGGGATGTCTCATAACTTACCTAAGCTTCTGCCTCTTCCATTTCGCTGCATAGGTTTATCGCAGGGACCAATGGCTGTATGTTATATATGTGTGTACAAACAGTGCACTGTGTAGCAAAGCAAGCACTCAATAAACATTCTTTTCTTAAAGTTTAGTAGTCCATTAGACTCAAACATAGCAGGTTCTTGAATGATGTCATTTTGTTCGAAGTCATTTTGTTATAATGCTTTTTCTTAAGTTATATTTTATTGCTTATGCTATTACAATTGTCCCAATTTTTCTCCCTTTGCCACCCTCAACCCAGCACTCCCCACTCCCTCAGGTAATCCCACACCTTTGTTCATGTCCATGGGTCATGCACATAAGTTCTTTGGCTACTCCATTTCCTTCACTGTACTTTATATCCCCATGGCTATTCTGTAACTACCAGTTTGTACTTCTTAATCCCCTCACCTCTTCACCCATTTCCCCAACAGCCTCCTCTCATCTGGCAACCATTAAAACACTCTCCGTATCCATGATTTTGTCTGTTCTTACTGTTTGCTTAGTTTGTTTTTTAGATTAAATTGTTGATAGATATGTAAAAGTCCTTTATACATTTCCTATAATAATGATTTGGTGATGGTGAACTCCTTTAGTTTTTTCTTGTCTGGGAAGCTCTTTATCAGCTCTTTGATTTGATATCTTTGCTGCATAGAGTAATCTTGGCTGTAGGTCTCTGCTTTTTATGACTCTGAATATTTCTTGTCAGTCCCTTCTAGCCTGCAAAGTTTCTTTTGAGAAATCATCTGACAGTCTTATGGGAACTCCCCTGTAGGTAACTAACTATTTTTAAGATTCTTTATCTTCAACCTTTGGCATTTTAATTATGATGTGTCTTGGAATTGGCCTCTTCACATCCATCTTGTTTGGGACTCTGTGCTTCCTGGACTTGCATGTCTTTTTCCTTCACCAAATCAAGGAAGTTTTCTTTCATTATTCTTTCAAATAGATCTCCAATTTCTTGCTCTTTCTCTTTTCCTTCTGGCACCCCTATGATGGAAATGTTGGAACACTTGCAGTTGTCCCAGAAGCTATTTACACTATCCTCATTTTACTGGATTCCTTCTTCTTCTTGTTCTGATTGGTTGTTTTTTGCTTCCTTATGTTCCAAGTCATTGATTTGATTCTCATCTTCATCCACTCTATTGTTGTTTCCCTGTAAATGTTCTTTATTTGAATTAGTGTGTCCTTCGTGGCTGACTGGGTCTTTTTTATGCTGCTGAGGTCCTCACTAAGTTCCTTGAGCATCCTTATGACCAGTGATTTGTACTCTGCATCTGACAGATTGCTTTTCTCCATTTTGTTTAGTTCTTTTTCTGGAGTTTTGATCTCTCCTTTCATTTGGACCATGTTTCTTTGTCTCATTTTAGCAGCCTCCATGTGTTTTTTTTTCGGTATGAGGTAGAGCTGCTATGACTGCCTGTCGTGGTAGTGTGTCCTAATATAACAGGTGGCTTGTGGAATCCGGAGGCACAGCCTCTCCTATCACCCAAGCTGGGTATGAGGTTCTGAGTGGGCCAAGTAACTTTCCTCTTGTAGTTGAGCCTTGATTGCTGTTGGCAGGTCAATGGGAGGGATTTACCCAGGTCAGTCAGCTGTAAGGACTGGCTGTGACCACTGACCACCAACCTCTGCCCTTCGTGGAGATCAGCTGTGCAGGGTTAGGGTGGTGGTGCCCAATGTGGTCTGTAGCTATCCACAGGATTTGCAGGCTCTAGGGTTTGCCACGTGGTGCAGGCCGGTGTCAGCCACCACCATGTTCTGCCTGGAGCCACCCAACATGAGGTGTATAAAGCAACCTGCAGATGGCTGCTACTTGTGCTGGGCTTGGAGGTTCCTAGGCAAAGCCGAGCTGTGAACCTAGGCTGGCTGCTGCTAGTCCTTGGCCTGGGGCCATTTAGCAAGAGATATGGGGGCTGGGGACTCACTGAGGCTGGCTATTGCTTGTTTGAGAGGATTTAGGAAGATGTGAAGCATGAGCCAAGACAAGCCATTCATATGGAAAAACCATTAACAGCTTGGGCAGACTGGTGAGTTGGATGGGGCATAGTCTTAGGGGGTCTCCAGGGCAGGGCAAGGGGCAAACAGCATTAGGCACATTGATGGATTCTCACATATGGCACCAACCTGCTTTTTCTGTGGCTCTGAGGGGAGGGTTCAGAAAAGGAACAATGACCTCTGCCTGCCTTTCTGCCTGGGAGAAAGCTGACCCTCAGTTCTCACCCTGAAGCCAGACTCTTCAGTTCCTCTCTGTATGCCACTGGTGCTTTTCATGCTGCTACCTTGATGCCAGAGCTCAGAGGTAGTGAGCCTAGTAATTCTGTATGTGGGTCCTTTAAGAGGAACTACTTGGGAATCTGTAGTTTCTTCCACTGACTCAGTCCCTGCCAGGTTTAATAGCCAGAATTTATGAGAACTTACCTTCTTGGCACTGGAACCCTGGGCTGGGGGTCCTGGTGTGGGGCTTTGACCCCTCATTCCCACCATATCCCTCCTGAATTTTTATCCATCACATGTGGGTGTAGGGCCAGCCTGTTCCGCATCTCCACTCCTCCTTCCAGTGGGGGTGGATGTGGTTTTCCATAGTTGTCAGACTTCCCTTCATTTCAATATTTAACAGTCCTGAGTGATGGTTGTTCTATAGTTCAGTTGTAATTTTGATGTGGTTGTGCGAGGAGGTGAGCTGTGTTTACCTATGCCTCCATCTTGACCTCTCATCTCTTAATGAGAAGTCTCATTTCATTATAATGTTGATGAGGAAAAAAAATCAGTTCCAGGCTGGGGCCGCTATCTGTTTGGCATTTACATGTTTTCCACATGTCTGTGAGGGTTCTCTGTGGACTCCTGTTTCCTTCCACACCCCAAAGTTCTGCACATTAGAAGCCGTGTGTCTAAACTGTCATAGTCTGAGTGAGTATTAGTGTAGGTGTAGCATGTTTTGCAATGGAAAGACATCCAGCGTGGATTCCCACCTTGCACCATGAGTTGCAGGGACACGCTCTGGCCACCCATAACTCTGAACTGGAATCAGCGGATTGGAAAATCATGATCTCACTTGTTTTAATTAATCTTTCTTCAATGTATGTAGAGCTGACATTTATTTCAGTGTTTAATATTATGTGTTTGGGTCTTTATTTAGAGGTTTGGTGATGTTTTTATGGCCAGATAGACCTAGGCCGAAGGAGCTTAACTCTTGTTTGTATCAATTAGTGTATGGTAAAATTGGTTTCATTATATATTGTTTTGCTTACAGTTGCAGTTTCCAAGAACCTATCAATGACATTAAGTGTGGACATACAAGTAAATTAGCAAATAAGTATATGACAAAGTCCAAGTTACACTATTTCATTTAAAATGAGTGATTTCTGTTATATTATGTCTAGGAAGAACATGTTCTTTTCCAACTTGAAGAAGAGATTGAAGCTTTAGAAGCTGCAATTGAATACAAGAATGAAAGTATCCAAAGTCGCCAGAACTCACTCAGAGCTTCATTTCAAAACCTCTCTCATAGCGAAGCAAATGTCTTGGAAAAACTAACTGGCCTGAATCCTCTGGAGATTAGAGCTATCCTTTTCAGATATTTCAATAAGGTTAGTTTTTGAGGGATAGAGGATTTTCTTCTAAATAAGGGCCAGGATGCTTATATATCTCACATTTATGTAGAATTTTTAAGAAAATTGAAAGCCTTAAAGATTTGATGGTGTAACTCCAGACCTAAGCACGATTTCTCTTTATAGCACTGCACACTATCAGCAGAAACTTTTGCGATTATCTAAATATATAGGCCTAACTGTGTGGTTCTTAAAGTTGAAGGGCCTTTTGTAGGAAGAGCTTTTTGAAATAGTGTTTAAAATAAAATAATTTAAGCTATGTTTCTTAGTCACTACTTCTTGATCTTTTCTAGATTTGGATGTTGCTAATCAGCATTAATGAAAAATTAAGGGCCTCCAAGTTTGGGTTCCCTTCCTTCATTGCTGTAGGATAGGGTACATTTGCTTTTTCATCAT
>VMDR010016273.1:0-21351 GCA_007922815.1 Macrotus californicus | reverse complement strand
ACCTAGAGCAACCAGTACTATGTTGAATAAAAGTGGTGAAAGTGGATATGTTTGTTTGATTTCTGAACTTAAGGAAAACACTTTAGCTTTTCATTTTTGAGTATGATGTTAGCTGTGTGTTTGTTATATATGGCCTTTATTATGTTGAGGTACATTCTTTCTATCCTCACTGATAGTGTTTTATTATAAATGGATGTTGACTTTTGTCAAGCACTTTTTGCATATCTATTGACATGATTATATGATTTTTATCCTTCATTTGTTTATGTGGTATATCACATTAGTTGATTTCTAGATAATTGAACCAGCCTTATATCCTGGGAATACATTCCACTTGTTTCTGGTGTATGATCTTCTGAATTAATTGATGAGATTGGTTTGTTAATATTTTGTTGAGGATTTTTGCATCTTTGTTCATCTGGATTGTTGGTTTACAATTATTTGTTGGTGGTGTCTGTCTGATTTTGGTACAAGGGCAATGCTGGCCTTGTAAAATGTGCTTTGGGGCCATCCTTTCCAGATTTTTGGGATAGTTTTTGAGGGATAGGTGGTATTAATTTTTTTTGTTATATGTTTGAACCAGATGGCTTCACAAGCTTTTCTTTGTTGTGAGTTTTTTGATTACTGATTTGATTTTGTTAATAGTTATCAGTTCAGATTTTCTGTTTCTTCCTAATTTAGCCTTGAAACATTGTACGTTTCTATGAATCGATGCATTTCTTCCAGGTTGTGCAATTTGTTGGCATATACTTTTTCATAGTAGCTTCTCAATGTTTGTATTTCTGTGGAGTTGGCCGTCGCCTCTTTTTTTCTGAGTTTATTATTTAGGCCGTCTCTCTGGGTTTTTTTCCTTTCTGAGTCTGGTTGAAGGTTTATCAGTTTTCTTACATTTCAAAGGAGAATCTCTGGCTTCATTGATCTTTTCTATTGCTTAATTAGATTCTATTTCATTTCTTCCCACTGTGATCTTTATTATTTCCTTCCTCCTAATAATTTTGTATTTTTTGTTTTCTTTTTATAGTTTCTTTAGCTATAAGGCTAGATTGTTTGAGATTTGTTTTTTGTTTTTTGAGCCTGGCCTATATTGCTATGAATTTCCCTCTTAGAACTGATTTGGCTATGTTCCATAGATTAGGGGTCATTTTTGTTTCATTTGATTATTTTTCTTGATTTCATTGTTAACCCACTTATTGTTTATAGCATGTTATTTAGCCTCCAAGTGTTTGTATGTTTTCCATTTTTCTTGTACTAGATTTCTAGTTTCATACTGTTGTGATTGAAGAAGATGCTTGATATGAGATCAGTCTTCTGAAATTTATTGAGACTTGTTTTGTGACCTAACATAAGATCTGTCCTAGGAAATGTCCATGTGCACTTTGAAATATGTATATTCTGCTGCCATTGGGTAAAATGTCCTAAAAACATAAATTAAGTTCGTCTGGTCTAATTTGTCATTTAAAGCCACTATATCCTTGTTGATTTTCTGTCTGGATGATCTATCCATTGATGTCAGTGAGGTGTTAAAGTCTGCTGCTGTGACTGTTTTGCTGTTGATCTCTCTCTTTATGTTGGCCGATATTTGCTTTATAGATTTAGGTGTTCCTAGGTGGGATGCATAGATGTTTACAAAAGTTATGTCCTCTTGTTGGATTGATGCCTTTATTGTTATGAAATGCCTTTTCTGTATCTTGTTACATCCCTTGTTTTAAAGTTTATTTTGTCTGATATAAGTATTGCTACCTCAGCATTTTTGGAGTGAGGACATGTTCACTTGAATAAAATATGCTTTCCTATCCTTTTACTTTTAGTCTGTGTGTGCCATTTGATCTGAAGCAGATTTCTTTTTTTTTTTCAAGGTTTTATTTCTTTATTTTTAGAGAGAGGGGAAGGGAAGGAGAAAGAGAGGGAGAGAAACATCAATGTGTGGTTGCCTCTTGCACGCCCCCTACTGGGGACCTGGCCTGCAACCCAGGCAGTTGCCCTGACTGGGAATCGAACCAGAAACCATTTGGTTCACAGGCCCACTCTCGATCTACTGAGCTACACAATCCAGGGCTAAATCTTTTTTCTTTTTGCTGTTACAATTGAGTATTTTCTGCTACCTTGTTTTCCAGATTGCTGATTTGATCCTCTGTTTCATCTAATCTGTTGTTTCCCTCTAATGTATTTTTTTTTTTTCATTTCAATTATTCATTTTTGACTGGTTCTTTTTTTTATGTTTTCTCTTTGTGTAAGTCTCACTGAGTTCATCTTTTTTTCCCCCCAAGTACATTGAGCATCCTTATAACCAGTGTTTTGAACTCTGCATCTAGTAGATTGGTTGTCTCCATTTTGTTTATTTTTTTCCTGCAATTTTGTCCTGTTCTTTTATTTGGTATATGTTCTGTTTTCTCATTTTGGTTGACTCCCTTTATTTATTTTCATGTATTGTATAGTTCTGCTGAGACTTCCAGTCTTGGCTGAATGTTCTTCTGTACTAGATGTGTTCCAAGACTCAGTGGTATCATCACTCTGTGTACCTAAGCCAGGTGGTCCAGGAGTATTCCTTGTGTGTGTCGTGTATGCTCTTTTGTTGTGATGGAGCCTTGATTGCTGTTGACACATCAGTGCATGGGAGTGATCCTCAAGCTGACTAGCTGTGTAGTCTTGTCATGACCCCAGTGGACAAGCTGTTGTGTGGGGGCTGACCTTTTATAGAGGATGATTTTCTTTTAGCAGGGCTCTTGTGTCTGCCGGGTTTGCCCTTTGGGTGTGTCATTTGTAGAGCTGGTTGGGTGGTGCTCTGGTGTGGCCTAACCTGGCCATGATGTTGGTTGGTTCTGAGACCTCTTGTGTGGGACGGTGATGTAGGCTCAGGTCGTCTGCTGCCTGTGCACATCCATGGGCCACTGATGGGAGCTACAAAGTGACCTGTGTTGGTTGCTTCCTTGCTGGACTTTGAGGAGCCTGGGAGAGGCTAGGCTGCAAACTGAGGCTCAGCATCACTATTGTCAGTCTTGGGGCCACCAGCAAGAAGTACCGGTCACACCAAGACCAGCCACTGCTTGTTTGGGGTCTGTGGACTTTTGAGAGATGTTAGGAAAGGCCACAGCACAATTTGAGGAAGGCTGCTTGTGTAGAAAACCACCAGAAGAGGTAGGTCCTGGTGCAGGTTCAGTAGGTTGGGGTGTTAGGTATTCTCCAGGGCAAACAAATGGTGGTAGCCAAATTAAGGGAGGGTTCATATTTGGTGCTCCCCTGGGCCTGCTGACAGGGTACAAAAAGGACTCAATAGGGAAAATAGCACCTGCCACCACTTGTATCCATAAAAAGAGCTGTCCTGACCCCTGTTCCTCCAGGTTTTGCACTGAAGCTCATCAGTTCAGCTCCTTCCTGTATGTGCCTCATGCTTTTCAAGCTTCTTCCCCAGAGCTGGAGTTCATATTAAGTATGTTTTGAGACACTGAATCTATTCACAGTTCTTTTAAGACCTGCAGCACCTTTGTCTGCAGAAGCCCTCCATCCCACTCAGCCACAATTCCTGTTGGTTTTCTTAGCCATATATTATGGGGCCTTGTCTTTCTGGCAGTGGAACCCTAGCCTGAGATGCCTGTTGTGGGCTTGGGACTCCTTGCTTTTTACAGGGACCTTCGCAGCCGAGGTATTCCTCCTGTTTGTTAGCCACCACGGTGTGTATGTGGGATTTGCGTACTCTGTGTCTCTACTCCTCCTGCAAGTCTTGCAGGGGCTTCTTCTTTATATTCAGCTGGTCTTCAAGTGGTTTTTGATAATGATTCTTCTGTGATTTAGTTGGAATTTTGATGTGGTCGTAGGAGGAGGCAAGCACGGCATTTACCAACTCCCAACATCTTTACAGGAAGTATTCCAATCTTGTTTTTTTTTTTTCTGAAGCCAGTAGTTGTCCTTCTCTGGCCAGATTTTGTTAAGTTATCAGCTGGGAAAATATCCCTTTGCAACATGAGAGAGATTTGGCCATTGCTGGTTCCTTTAAGGGCAGCATTCTTTGTCGAAACATCAGCAAGTTGATTTCCTTTGGCTACCGGAGTATTAACTTTAGATTCCCTGGGATCTTAATAATAGCTAAAGCAACAGGTAAAAGTTTATAGTGTCCAGTAATTCCTGAACACACAGGCCATTTCTAACTTTATTTCCACTGGATGTCAGGAAGCTATATTGCTTCCATAATATTTCAAAATCATGAATTACTTTGAAGGCATGTCTACTGTCAGTATAAATGTTGGCAGTTTTGACCTTGGCCTAAATACCAGCTAAAGTGAGGGCATATAATTCAGCCTGTTGAACTGTAGTTGCCAGAGGTAAAGATGATCCCTCAGTGACTTTAAACAGAGTTACGACAGCATGCCTAGCACAGTACTTACTACTTTCACTCTAAATATGAACCATCTGTAAACCCTGGGAAGTCAGCCCTACCCAGAGGAGTTTCCTGCAGATTGTCATGGTGATCTGTCATTGTTACGCAATCTTGAGAAGCTTAGAAAATTCTTTATGGCTCTCAATCCAACTTAAATTTAGGGACATATGAACCTTGGGGCCTATTAGGATCCTCAGAGGGCTTAGCTTTAAAGGGACAGGTTCTGATAGATTCAGAGCCAGAGGAAGTGAGAGAAGGTCCAGAGGAGGGTAACAGTGGAGGTCAAAGAGTGGAGGTCAAAGAAGCCAGGAGTAGAAGGCAAAATGGTGTTGGAGATGGAGCTTGAGACAAAGGAGCAGAGGGGAAGGAAAGTGACACTGAAGGTAAGGAACTCGAGGCTTCAAAAGCCCTCTTCTCTTTTTCAAAAGTTTGGTAGCCTCAGTGAATTCCAAAACTTTATTTTGCAAAGAGGCAATTCAGATTCCTTGTAATATTTGGAAGCCTCCTAATGTCACTCCAGATAGGCATTCCTCTTCATTTTGCCAGTTTCAGAACTAGGGTTGTACAGTTTGGTTTTAAGAAATATGTTTGGGGATCTCAGTAGTTTCCCATAATGGCTGTTGATGTTCTGGATGACTTTTGGTCAGGTAAGTCTGTTCAGTTTAAAATGTACATGAAGAGGGACTACAGTTTTTAAACATAAATTTGGACAAGGTCCCTGTGGAACGGACAGCCTGACACTATTTAGGTAACTGAGATCCCATTTTCAGAGGCTCTTCAAGGGCTCAGATGGCCTAAACTACTGAAACAGCTTAAGTATCTTGAATAGCTTAAGCAGCTTGCAGGTTTAGTACCAGCCAGTTCCATTTAGAGTGTTCTGATCCCGAAGGAGTTAGGCTGACAGCCAAACCAGGGCAGATTCAGAGAAGCAGCTGGGTCCCAAGGGAGTCAGGCCATAGCCAAAACAGCATGATGCCAGTAGATTTTATGGTTAGTAGTAGTGTCCCCACTAGACTGAAAGCTTCCTGAAGAAACTGGGTTTCTAGTACTTAGAGTAGAGCTTTCCACGTCTTAGAAGCTTACCAGACGTGTGAGTGGAGAGATTGGAATAAGAAGGCGCAGTCCCTTTTCCTGTACCCTGTTGTAGCCCTACCCATCAGTGCTGTTGTTGCATCGCTGTGTCTGGCCCTTCTCCTTTCTTACGACTGCCTCAGCTGGACCCTCATTTTACACGTGGGCATGGGTAGATCTACTGCACATGACTCTGACTTCTTTATACCAACTCAAAAGCTTTGGTCTTGGCTTGAAAAGTCCCCATCCTCCCCTGACAGATCTCTATCAGTCATATCACACTGAGGTTTCCTTTATTTGGAGTACCCTCTACTTTTCTCTCCCCCCTCTCTACCCAGATCCTTCCCAAAATCCGCCCCTCTGTATGGGGTGCATCCGTATTTGATTGTATATACTGAGGTTTCGTGAGGTGTCCTTCCATCCTCATTAGGTTGTAAATCCCTTAGAAGATGGACTAATGTATCTTCATTTAATTTTTGTTCCCTTCATTATTTTACGCACTTTAATTTTAATTTCACTATTATAGAACTATATTTGTCCTTTGCAGAAAAATTAGAAATAATATATAATTCAAAAGAGGAAATAATTTTTAATCTTTTCAAATGCAAACAACCAGAGACATTTTGGTATATACTCTTACAAACTCCAGTATTTTCCTATAAAAGGAAATCATGTCGTGTGAATTTCTCCAGTATTTTGTTTACTCAGCAGTGTATGGTGAGCACCTTCTCATGTCAAATAGGTGTCTACGTTATTGTTCTCAATTGCCATTGATCGCTCTGGAACAGTAAAACTGCACAGAAAATATTAATATCCTTATTGAGATGATATCTTCAGAGGTTTAAAATTTTAAATCCTATTTTTATCATGGAATTGAACTTTTATCTGAGTTAAGCAGAAAAGAATAATAGTAAACGAAGAGATAATACTGATGGTAGAAATGAGGCAACAGCTTTTATTTTTATGTTGTTGCCTCTAAGATTAGATTTTATACAGAATCTAGGGGGTATTTTTAGAACTTGGTAAAAATAATTTTTTAAAAAATATTTGTTTGTTTGTTTGTTTTAGAGAGAGACAAAGGAAGGGAGAAAAACAACAATTTGGGAGAGGGACATCGACCAGGGACCCAACCCACAAACTAGGCATGTGCCCTGACCGGGAATTGAACCCGTGACCTGTTGATTTGTGGGACCACACCCAACCAACTGAGCCACACTGGCCAGGGCAAAGTGAAAATAGTTTTGAAGTGTAAGTTCTAACAGTAGTAATGAAGTCTGTATTGGGGTGGGGCACATACTGTGGTTTACTGCTCATAACACACCTCTTGAATTCCAGCGCAGGGAGAACTGTGTTTGCTCTTCCAAGTCCCGAATTGCAGGCTTATGACTCTGCCTGCCTTGAAATGTAAAAATAACTGTTTTTTCCCTCCTCTTACACACAAGTACTTCACCTATTGAATTTTTTTAAAATAAGGGTTTAGTTTAGAAATATGCTCAGCAGATATAGGCAGACAGGTAGAATGCGTAGAGACAACATTTATAGTAATGCTATACAAAAAAGTTGTATCAAAACATGTTTTAAGTCAAATTATGTGAAAAACTAGATTTTCAGAAAAGCTCTGTTTTGTGAAAATATTACTAGAATTCCTCTTTAACACGTTTCTTTAGATAATTAAAATTATTCTATTACAAAAGTTTAATTTTATATGCAGTTTTCCAAAACGTCGACTCCATCTGATGGAGTAGGCCATAATTTACCCTTGTGGAGGAAGTGTGCAGGTCTCTTGCAAACATTTTCTCCCTGTTCCTTCCCTGTCGCTTCAGTGCTCTGTCGAGAACTCATGGTTCTCTTTGCAGGAGGTGTGTGTTGGGGCTGGGATGACCAGTGTGCCTTTTCGTGGTATTTTGTGTGCTGTACACCGCTTTTCATTGCAGCAGCTCTTTGACGAAAGAGTGTGAACAGGGCAGTGACAGTGCAGACAAGCTCGAAGGCTGCTCACCGTCTCTCTCCTCTGTTGCTACCCCTGCACTCTCGGGGCCTGGCATGTGTTAGGCCCTCCAGAAATGTCTCTTGAATAGCTGAATGTGTAAGTCCTGATCTTGTGTTCCAACTTTATTTGGGAAGGACTTTCTTTTTCTTTTTAAATACTATTTTTTCATTTACAGTTGGTATAAAATACTATATTAGTTTCACGTGTACAACCCAGACATTTATATAACCTATGAAGTGATTATCATGATAAGTCTAGTTCCCACCTGACACCATTCATAGTCACTGCAATTTATTAACTATTCCCTGTGCTGTCCTTTATATGCCCGTGACTGTTCTGTAACCACCCATTTGTACCTCTTAATCCCTTCCATTTTTCACCCGTTCCACCAACCCTTCCCCCATCTGGCAACTGTCAAAATGTTCTCTGTATCTGTGAGTCTGTTTCCGTTTTGCTTGTTTATTTATTTTGATTTTTAGATTCCACATGAAAGTGAAATCGTGCAGCATGTCTTTCCCTCTCTGACTTACTTCACTCAGCACAGTGCCCTCTAGGTCCATCCATGTTGTTGCAGTTGTCAAGATTTCACTTTTTAACGGCTGAGTCACAGTGCATTGTGTGTGTGCACCACTTCTTCACCCGTTCATCTGTGGATGGACACTGAGGTTGCCTCCATATCTTGGCTGTGATAAATAATGCTGCAGGGAACATACAGATTATGAATGTCTTTCTGATTTAGTGTTTGGGGTTTCTTTGGATAAATGCCCAGAAGTGGATTAGCTGCGCCCTCACTTGTTTCTTGTTACAGCCTTTGTTTTAAAGTCTGTTTTGTGGGGTGTAAGCACTGCTGCCCCAGCCTTTTTGTTTGTTTACATTTTTAGGAAATGTCTTTTTCCACCCCCGTACTTTCAGTCTGTGTGTGTCTTTTCACCTGATGTGAGTCTCCTGTAGACAGCATAGGTAAGGATCTTGTTTTATGATCCATTTAGTCGCTGTATGTCTTTTGATTGGCGCATTTAATCTGTTTGCATTTAACGTAATTGTTGATAAATATGTATTTATTGCCATTTTATTATTTGTATTTTTAATCTTTTTTTCTGTCTCCTTAAAGAAGACTAACATTTATTGTAATATTGGTTGGTGGTAATGAACTCCTTTAGCTTCTTGTCTGGGAAGCTCTTTATCTGTCTTTCGATTCTAAATGATAGCTTTCTGGGTAGTCTTGGTTGTTGATCCTTGCTTTTCATCACCTTGAATATTTTGTACCAGTCTCTTCTGGCCTGCTAAGTTTCTGTTAAGAAATCAGCTGACAGTCTTACGGGAGCTCTTTTGTAGGTAACTGTCTTTCTCTTTCTGCTTTTAAGATTCTCTTTGTCTTTTAACCTTTTGCATTTTAATTATGGTGTATCTTGGTATGGGCCTCTTTGAGTTCATCTTGTTTGGGATTCTCTACTTTTCCTGGGCTTGTATGTCTATTTCCTTCATCATGCTAAGCAAGTTTTCTGTCATTGTTTTTTCAAGTAGATTTTCAGTTTCTTATCCTCTCTCTTTTCCATCTGGCATACCCATGGTGCAAATGTTGGTACACTTGAAGCTGTCCCAGAGACTCCTTACACTATCCTCATTTTTTTTATTTTTTCTGTTCTTATCGGGTGTTTTCTGCTCCCTTGTTTTCCAAATTGCTAATTCGATTCTCTGCTTCACCACGTCTACAGTCGATTCCCTATAATGTAGTCTTCATTTCAATTATTGTTTCCTTCATTTCCGACTGGTTCCTTTTTATAGTGTCTGTCCTTTTTTTATGCTATTGAAGTTCTGAGTTCCCTATAACCATAGTTTTGAACTCTGTATCTGGTTTCGCTTGCCTCTTTTATTTACTTCTTTTTCTGGATATTTCTTCTGTTCTTTCATTTGGGACATGTTTCTTTGCCTCCTCATTTTGGCTGCCTCCCTGTATTTGTTTCTATGTTATTAGGCAAAGCTGCTACACCTCCCAGTCTTGGTAGAGTGGCCTTGTGTAGTAGGAATTCTAAAAGGCCCAGAGGCACAAACTCCTCAGTCATCTGAGGGTAAGGTACTGTGTGCACCCTACAGTTATAGTTGAGCCTTGATTTCTGTTGGCACATCATGTGAGGGAATTGACTCAATGACAATCAGCTGTGAAGATCAGCTGCGACTTCCCTTATGTGTGTCTCTCATGGAGGTGGTTGGTGGGTGGTGCTCTGGCGTGCTCTAAAGCTGGCCACCAGATGTACTGTTTCTGGGCGCCTCCTGGGGTGGCACTAAGGTCAGCCACCACCTTTTCCCTGACTGGGGGCACCCAACATGATCTACAAAGTGATTTGCAGATGGCTGCTACTTGTGCTGGTCCTGAAGGTGCCCAAGCTGCTAACCGAGTTCAGCTGCCACTAGTGCTGGACCTGTGACCACTTAGCAAGAGATATGGGGCATGCTGAGTCCAGATGCTGGTTGTTTGGAGTTTGTGAACCATTGAGCAATTTTAGGAAAGTCCCAGGAATGGAATTTCTGACAACTCTTAGGGCGTGAATTATGGTAGTGAAATCAGGGAGTCTAGACCATTAAAATTATCTGATCCAGCCACTTCTGTTTACAAATGGAAAAACTGAGGACTTCTGTAGTTATGTGACCTCCTGTGTGCTTATATGCCAGCCACAGCAAGTAAGTTGCCAAATGTGGAACTATCACCTGAACGTCTTCTGGTTTTGTCCTTGGACCCTCACTCCAACTTACCTCGTACCCTTTTTCAGCTCCTTAAAAATGCGGGATGGAATAGGCTACTTGAAATTTCATTCTGATTTTTTTTGAAATATGCCAGGAAAACCATATTGTGACAATGGCTTTAAGAACATTTTTAATTGTCTAACAAAAGACTGTACGTGACCCTGCGGTGCTGGTTGTGATAGACTCGTGTGTCTGTGACTCAGAACTATGTGAGTCGGGTTCTCCTGTGCTGCTGGTGAAGCTGAACCCTCCCACTTGAGAGTCACGAAAAGGCTGATGCGGGAAAACGACTCACAGGGGCTTGTAGGCAGTTACAGTGTCATCTACTTATGATGGAGATCATATTTTTGGTGATTTTTTTTTTCTGATTTTGGGCTGTTTTTTTAGATGGTTGATTCTGCCTTCGCACGCTCTTTGCTTTGGTTAATTTCAACTTGGACCTACTTGGAGTAGGGTGTCGGAGTCTGAACTCTTCTGAGGCAGGTCTGTTTTCAGCACTGGGGCCTTTCTCTGTACTGACTGCTCATGACGCTCGTAAGAAGTCACATTGTAGGATGATGGTATGGCTGGAAAGTAAATGTTAAGGAGATGAATGTGTTGGAAATGTTGAGGAAGGATATTCTTTATTACAGCAAGTTTGCTTTCCTCCGTAAATGGTTGCTCATGAGATAAATTTAAACCAAAAAAGGATTTACTTCCATTAAGCTCAAAGTCAGTTTCAAAATGGAAAATTCTTCTCTTACCATATGTCACACAAGGAAATTACTGGCCTGGAAATGTACAGCTCTTGACCAGTTTATAGGCCCAGCATGAAAGGTCCTGCTAACGAAGCTGGTTTGCAGCTGTTGCAATTCTGTGTAGGATATAGAACTGACAGTTCATTAACACAATCAGCTTCAGAAGTTTGATGTTTAACTAGGTTTCTTTGCCCTCTGATGCTTGGGAGAGAAGCTGGAGGAAGAGGGATACTTCTACCAAGTACATTGAAGACTGGACTATGTCAGATTTAGGTAAAAATCTAGGCTAATTTTTAAATTCTTATCCCAGAAGGTATGCACAGTTGTTCAACTCTACAAATATGAAAAGCTTCTGAGTTTTCACAGTCTTACAAAGAAAGTACATTTTTCCAAAATTGGTATTGATGTGCCTTTTAAAAGTCTCATTTAGGTAATATTAAGTGTGTGTTTTTGTTTAAGTTTCAATAGCTGGAGCTTTAATCTCAAACATAGCATTGTAAAGTGATTAGGCTCTCAAATCAATTATTTAACAACTAAACCGAAGAACTTACTTAACAGATGCAAATGTCTACAGTGTACCTGGCTTTGTAGACACAGTGATAAATTAGATACATGGCTGCCCTCAAAGAGCTGTTATTCCAAGAGGAGCATGGACAAAGAAAAACCTCATCATGAGATGTGGTTCCAATGACAGAAAAAAGCACGGAGTGCTGGGGGTGCACAGGCAGGGAATTGTGGGTGCCTAGGGTCTAGAAAGGCTTCTCGTAAGAGATGAACCTTGCAGTGAGTTCCAGTGGGGTGACTAGAAGCTAGTCCTGCCTGAGATTCTTCCTCAAGTCTTGTGAAGCTGCATGTGGAAAGGCCAGGAGGTGAGAAAAAGCAGTCTGTCCTGGAAATGCCTGGACTTCAGTGTAGTGCGGGTGGTGGAGGGAGTCGGGTGAGCTGGAGCCAGATGGCAGTAGAGCCACTGAAGGGTTTTTCAGCTGGATCAATAAGTGATCAAATTATATTTCAAAAAGAACACTTTAAAATTTGGAGGATAGATTAGAAGAGAACAAGATCAGTGACAAAAAGATCAGTTAGGAGGTTAAGAGACATTAAAGGGAGACAAAAGGAACTTCTGAAATAGCGCTAGCCAAGGGCTCCAAGTAAATACATATTAAATGAGCAAATGAGGTCAGACGTCCTGCACTGCAGTGCTGAAGATTTTCAGAGGGGGGGGATCAATGCAAATTGGAAAACCTAAGATGAAGTCCATCTGTTGGCTTCTGAAAGATCTACCAGTTCCCTGAAATGGTTGTAAAATTGTATGCTCGCATGTGTTTTCTAAGAGAGCAACATTAACTTTCATGAGATTCATTAAAGGTCCACGGCCCTCCAGAAGGTGGAAAACTACTGGGTCAGATGTTAGCCTGGCAGAATAGAGACCTTGTGTGGTATCCGTACAGCTTTGTCCTTAGTCATTTCAGCCAAGGGCTTATGTTTATGGAGGCTATCAGCTATGCTGGTGACATCAAGCTCGGACTGGCACCTAGTTATACCGAGAATCAAGGTACAGATTCAAAGAGAGCCCAACAGATTGGACAGGAGTGAATAAAAAGTTGTAATTAGGTTCATAGACCAGCTGCACTGCAGTAGTGAAGTAGCAGATGCTAGCGAGCTTTAGCGGTTTTCCTGAACTGGTGTTCCTGGACAGCCCTTGCTCGTGGAGGAGAGGGGAGAGCCCCAGGAGTCGTGTGAGGTAGTAAGCGCTTCCCTGGAGTTGTTGAGGAAGAGGCAGAACCCTTCTCTTTCGCCCTCGCTTCCCTTCTCTCTAAAATAAGCACAATTTTTTAAAAATTAAAGTCAAGCTCATTTAAATTTTTTTCTATAGAAGCAAGTCCTAATTAATGTTGAGGTTTGTGTGTTTGCAGTGAATTAATTTGTATGTTTTCACCAGGCATCTATTCTGGTTTGATGCTTACTGTGAAAAAATTAAAGATTGGTCGTTGCTTCTCTTCAATTTTCACCTGTCTTGATAAAAATGTGAGAACTAGGCACTTTAGGAATCTTAATTTTATGTTTCCATGACTGTAAACTTTAAACTTTTCTGTACTTTAGACCTCTGTAGGATCCTAGGGCTCGTACAAAAGACAGAGCCCTAGGATCTAAATGATTTCTGTTCACTTTTAAATAGGCAGTATATTCAAAATTCAGAAGGTGTGAAGTGGTGTGCAATGGAAAGGGTTTGTTCTGCTGCTCTTTCTGCACAGGCACCTCAAGTTATCTGTCAGTGTGTTTGTGTCTCCTTCCAGGGCAAGGAAGAGATAAATCTGTCACTTACATTTTTAACATCTTTTATTATTAATTAAATTTAGTGTAGTAACAAAATAGTGATTTTGTTCCTGCATCTTTAAAAACATACATTATGTTTTGATGGCAGCAATAGAAAATTGTCTGTTTGCTGTTGTGGCCAGGGGCCCAGGGCAAGGAATGGTGACCCTAAGGGGATGTAGCTAGCATCTGCCTGTCCTGAGTGAAGGAGTAAGATACACACCTGACCTTTGTATTTATAATACAGATTCTCTTTGAGAAGGGAATAGATTAACTTTTTAATTCTAGGTGTAAAAGCTTCAGACCCATTTCTTATGCTCTTGTGTTGGGATATTTTAGAATGGAAAGAAGCTGATACAGATTGCTCAGAGAGAAATCACTGGGACCATAAAGTCAAACCATTGGCTCAGAACTTGCCAAGGATGCAGTCTGTGTCTGTGATTTGCTGACAGTTCAGTTAGATTGGAGGCGGGAACTCTGCCTGCTCTTGCACAGACATTTAGAGTTGAATGATAAAGGGGTGTAGAGAGCTGGGTAACAAAGGTGAAGGGATTAGCAGCATAAAAAGTCTCAGAACAGTCACAGGGGATGTGGAGCACAGCATAGGGAGTGTAGTCAGTAATGTCGTGATGGCCATGTATGGTGCCAGCTGTTTACATGAAGCGTCAAGAGGGACCGGACCACTCTGTAAAGTGCATGACTTTCGAGCCGCTGTGCTGTACATTTGAAATAAATACAGAATAACATGCAATGTAAACTGTAACTGAAAAATAAAAAATTTTAAAAAGAAAAAAGAACTTACCTCATGTTACCTCCCCATCATTCTACACAAGCCCCCTTGCAAACATACCCTTGTTCAAATACATACCCTGTTCCAAAAAACCAAAACTCCCAGTCTCACATTGTCGCCATCTAGGATCAAATACACAGATGAGTAAACACAGGGACTGAATAGGAGCCACAGTGGTGATTAGATTGAGGTGCACATTTTGTGATAGGGGAGCATTCAGAATGGGTCATTACAGACTTAGAAAGTCATTCATTGAATGGAAGTCGATAGGAGAAACTAACTTCCTTTCAGTTAAGAATTTTTGGGTCATGTTTAGTGGGGAAAAGACATCTCCTTTCTAAAGAGGATTTAGAGCAGCAAGAGAAGGAGGGATTGGACTGCTTCCCTTACTATTCTGCTCCTTCTATACCCCCACCCTTGCTTTTTTAAGGAAAATGCCCCAAAGAGCTTGTGATGGCCAGGCAGGCATTTAAACTGACAGCTGCTTGTGAAGTGTTCATGGTTTTCTGACAGATAAAATAAAGCAGGGCTCTTCTTCAGTCATTACTTCACTGGAGCTTTTCACCTCCCTTTTTTTTTTTTTTAAATCCTCACCCAAGGGTATGTTTATTGATTTTAGAGAGAGGGGAAGGAGGTGGGAGACAGAGAGAGAGACACTCGGGAGAGAGAAACATCAGTCTGTTGCCTGGGGGGTCAGACCTGCAACCTTTTGATCTAAGGGGTGAGGCTCCAACCACCTGAGCCACATAGCTAGGGTTTAGCTCAATTTTAATGCAGAATGATGTTGGAAAGATGATTTATAAAGGAATTGGTGTAATTATTCATAACAATTAAAATTTTATTAGTAAACATGGGAGCAACCCAGGTCTCTCACCCCCACTACACACACACACACACACACACACACACACACACACACGTCTCTCACCCCCCCCACACACACACACCCCTCCAAGGTGCAAGGCTGAGAGATAAGGCAAGCCAGGCCTTGCTGCGGAGGGTGTGTGCCAGCAGAGAAACAGGAAGCTGTGCTTCAGTGCCTGGCCTGCCTGGAGGTTTCTAACTCTGGGTCAGGTGTGCTGAGATTCAGCAGCAGAGACACTGTCTTTCTGAGCCCTGGCAGCCATGCCGCTCAGCGTAAATACTTTTGAGTGTCAGTAATTTATGTGTAGAGAGAAATATGACTGCTCTACGGCTTAAAGAGCTTTCACATTCAGGTCTCTACAGGAGAAGACGGGATCGTGCTGATAGTTTGAGACTAACAGGGCAGGAAGAGCTCAGGTGAGTGCAAAGTCACGCTGGCTAAAGGTCAAGGCCCCGAGTGATCGCAGTGGACACAGTCCTGGGGAGCACACACTGAGAAGATTCCACTAGGGGCCCCTCGTGCTTGATTGGAACTGTACAAAACTAGACCTCTTTTTTCATTTTCTTCACAAATCCTGTAAGTTGTTTTAGCTCTCCCCCAAATCTGTGGTATTTTTATGTCTTTAAAAACCACATAATTACCACAGTAATATTTAAAACTGGAAACAATTGATTTTATCCCCTTGGTTTAAAAATAGATTGCTTTGGTTTATTAGAACATGTTTGTGTGAGGAGTTTTTATTTAATTTTTGATGGTGAGTATCGTTTGTGGTGTTTTGGGTGGGGGTCAGGGAGTGTTCATACAGGATACTTTGTTATTAAAATGGATTTAACAAATGAATGCAGAGAAAGTATTGCAGGTACCCTAGGAAGGAAGGACATCAAATAACTAAAGGCCATCTTTAACTGAAAACATTAGAGGTTTTTGTTTTCAAAGTTAATTTGCCTGAAACAGCACAATTTCGGCTTCTGTTAAACTGTGGAATTTTTTTTTTAAGATTTTAGGTACTGAAAAGCCCCTGCAGCTTTAATATAGCTTACCGTACAGTGTTAAAATGCCCTGACTTAAAGGCTCTGTTTCTGAAACAGAGTGTTCCTGAGTCAGTGCTGACAGAGGCTGCAGTAGAGACTCCTCTTCTTTTTACTCCATGTGCTGTGTAGTGCTCACTTTGTTTACGTGAGTCTCTGCGAGGTCTTCCCAGCGAATGTTCCAATTAGATGATAAGAGGGAATTTATATATTGTGTACTATTGCTCTTTTTTCTGTAAATTCATTTTTAGAGTTTATTTTAAATTCGTTATTTAAATTTGACAGAGAAAATTTTACAAGGAAGCTTTTTTTTCCTAAGCAGTATTTATCTTTTTATTGTTTATTCTACTACAGTTGTCCCAATTTCTTTTTTTCCCTTTTTGCTCCTTTCCACCCAGCCCACCCCTCTTGCCCATAGTGAGTCTCCTTTCCGTTGTTTATGTCCATGAGTCACTCATGTTCTTTGACTAGTCCTTTCTCTTCCTTCCCAAATTCCCCACCCCCTCCTCCCTTCCTACAGCTGTCAGTCTGTTCCCCGTTTCCATGTCTCTGGTTCTGTTTTTCTCATTAGTTTATTTTGTACATTAGACTCCAGTTATAAGTGAAGTCATAAGGTATTTTTCCTTTGCCAATGACTTATTTCACTTAGCATAATATTCTCCAGTTCCATCCATGCTGTTGCAAAAGGTAGAATTCCTTTCTTTCTTTCTGTTGCGTAGTATTCCATTGTGTAAATGTACTGCAGTTTTTAAATCCACTCATTTACTGATGGGCTGTTTCCAACGCTTAGCCATTATAAATAGCACCAGGAAAAAAGGGGTGCATACATTCATTTGAATTAGTGTTTCGGGGTTCTTAGAGTATATTCCCAGCAGTGGAATTGCTGGGTCATAAGGCAGTTACAATTTTAATTTTTTGAGGAAATTCCGTACTGTTTTCCACAGTGGCTGCACTAGTCTGCCTTCCCACCAACAGTGCATTAGGGTTCCCTTTTCTCCACATCCTCTCCAGCACTTGTTGTTTGTTGATTTGTTTATGATGGCCATTCTGACAGGTGTGAGGTGGTATCTCATCATGGTTTTAATTTGCATCTCTCAGGTGGCTAGTGATGCTGAGCATTTTTTCGTATGTCTGGGCATCTGTATGTCCTCATTAGAGAATTGTCTCTTCTGGTTCACAAGAAAGCTTTTTAAAACATATTAAATTTGTATTCTCTTATTTTACTTTTTCCCATCCCCCCACACCCCTCCCTTTGAGAGCCATCAGCTTGTTCTCTGTTTTTATCCGTTTAATAGGGTCTGTTTCTGTTTTGTTATTTTTTTTCTTATCCTCACCGGTGGACTTGCTTATTCATTTTAGAGAGTGGGGGATGGAGGAAGAAAGAGAGGGAGAGAAACATTTGTGTGAGAGAGAAACATTGATTGGTAGCCTCTAGCATGTGTCCTGACTGGGACTGAACCCACAGCCCAGGCATGTGCCGACCAGGAGTTGAACCCATGACCTTTTGGTTTATGGGATAAAGCTCTAACCAACTGAGCCACACTGGCCAAGGCTTTTTTTTTTTTTAAGATTCTAAGTAAAATCATACTGTATTTGCCTTTCTCTGTCTGACTTGACTTGGAACTGTACTTTGGTCAGGAAAAGTTTATTTGAAAATTATCAACTCTTTTACTACCTTTGAAAAGAATAGTAATATTAAAGAACTGTTATTGATGCTAACATTATAAGCATTTTCCCCTACTATACCAGGTGTCTCTTAGCTACATTTAGTGTATTAGGTATGAATTGATCAGACTAAACAGAACTTAAAAGCCAGAGTTAGAAATGTTATAAAACTTTAAACATAAGTTTTAGTGAAAATATTGTGCCTTCTCCTACTAATCAGATAGGCTTTTGAAAGTAACCTCTGAAATTGACATTTAGTTGTAGACTCTAATCCACTCTTGACCCAAGAGTAGAGAGTTACCAAAAACAGCTTTAATTTTAGAATTGGGTCCTAAGGAATTCTGTTTTTTAAAAAATTAAGGTCTGTAAAATGCCGTTTGAGACCAGCCATCTTTTACTTATTCTCAGACAGTAGCAGAAGCGCACGTGTGAGCCAGAGGAGGTGGCTGTTCACACAGTGACGGCCTTTGAAGCGACAAAATTTCCTCTTTTGTCTGGAGTTTAAACTAAAGGAGGAAGAGTAATTCTTAGGAAGTATTGCATGTTCCATTAGGTTAAGGGGAAGTATCTTTCCACTCATTCTGGGGATGTAGTTTCTTGGGATAATAAGAGGTTTACATTTTTGCCATTTCTCTGTCCGTTAATACAGAGAGAATGACCATTTTCCTTATTTTAGGAGTGCAGTGCTAAGCTAGGAAAAGTAGACAATCATCTGTTTTTCTATGGACTCTTTATCAGTTTAGAGAGGCAGGGGGGTTTTCTTTCCTAGTTTTCTTTTCCTCTTTTTATTTTTAGTATTCAGTCAGGTTTCTTGTCTAGTAAGAATCAGGGAGGGTAGGGATCTTTATTGAGGCACACCTATTTCAGAGCCACTCAGACAGGTTGTGTGATCTCACTGAACCTCAGTTTGTTCCTCTTTAATATGAGGATAAAAATAACTCTCGTTATCAAGCATCATTTATCTCAGAAAATCCTCACCCCAACTTAGTATAGTGGGGTCATTATTATCTCAAAAATAGTGCTATAGGGGTAATGCTTTCCATGCATTATTCCACTAATTTTTACTGTGTGCCTACTGTGTGCTGTATAAAGATGCAGTGATGGGTCAGACACTGTTCCTCCCCTGAAGGAATACTTAGGTGTTGGCAGAGTGAATATGACCAACAGATGCTCTTCCTAGGAGCAGTTATTGATGTTGAATATGTATATTATCAAACGTCTTTCCTGCTGTCTCAAGTATTACACAAGACCCATTCCTACTCTTAACTCCTTTTTACTCACGTGTTCATTTTCCTAGTGTGTTTGTGGACTGTAGCAGAAAAACTATCAGAGACTTTTAATCTTTCTAAGGGCTATGCTCACTGCCAGAAAATATTTTAAGTTTGAGTAACAGGCTGTGCTGTGAAGCATAATAGAAGTGTTTAAAAGCACTGTAAGAGACATGAGAATAGTTGTAGTTTTAAACATGAAATGGTTTAAAACAGAGGTATGTGAAAAGTCAGCATGAAAAACGCCAACTATATAGATTTTTATTGTGAAGTATTAAGTATAATCTGAAACTTACTGCAATTGCATACTTTTGTACAATGGATACTACCACTGTGTGGAGGGGTAGGTTATAGCGATTTATCTTATTTAAATAGTAATTGTCACCGCTAGTAGAAAGCATCCTGTGGGCTTTTGTCTTGAGTTCTAGAACATGTCCTCAATTTTGGCTAGAATCTGACATGTCTAAGAAGCAGTTGGAAATGTTTTCCTTTATTAAACTAAATATTAAGGATTTGGGTACAGCATGAACGTTTGTGCACAGGGACTCTGTACGTGAAGACTGTCTGTGCACGTGCAGCCTGTTTTGCTCCCACAGCCAGTTATAACTGACATGACTTTGCGGTTTAAGCAGTGGATTCACCAAAGTGTCCAATGGGCTCAGAAACTGAGTCTCACTTTTACAGGGCATTGATCCTTCCCTGAAATTTTTGTTGCCCCAAAATAACATGTGAGCTTTATGCATATTCTAGCTGTTAAATTGTTACCTCCAAACACAGTGTTTTTTGAGGAAACCAGAATGAAAAACACACCTGAACGATCTACAACCTTACCCTTCTTTAAAATTCTCAAAGTCACTTTTGCTCTGCCTCAAATATAAAGGATCTGTAAATAACTGATTAGGGACACCTCAAAATTCAAGTCTTGGCTGGCCGAATTCGAAACAGTGTGATGTAGGGATTGGTGAGCTATGAGTCTCGTGCCACTCCAATCCACTGCCTGATTTTGTGTGGCCCGTGAGTTTAGGGTGGATTTTACAGTGGCCAGATGTTTGGGAGAAGAAAAGAATATCTCATGACATGAAAATTATATGAAATTCAGATTTTAACATCCATAAATGAAGTTTCATTGGAACACAGCCGTATTTTCTGTGTACTGTCTGTGGTGGTTTCTTGCTGCCATGGCGCAGTGGAGCTGTGACGCAGACCCCGTTCCTGCAAAGACAAAAGCGTTTCCCTCTGGACCGTAACAGTTGTCCCTGCTCTAGTGCTAAGGTGAAGAACTCTTGCTTTTTCCCTGTTTTTTCCCCATTCTTCCATATCCCTATTATAGTCATGGCTGGATAAAATCAGGGCTGTGTCAGTCTTTTGAAATAAATGTGAGTCAAGAAAATGTACTTAGAAATTTGATTCCTATGTAAAGTTGACTCGATGAACATCTTTATGCTTTTTTTTTCTGCACTTTTCTTGACGGAACTGGATAACCAGGGGTGGGAGGAGATGCAAAGAAAAGTAACCTTTACTTTCTGATTATTAAATAAACCTTTTTGGGTGGTGGGCACACAATGCAGTGTACAGATCATAGGTCATGGAAATGTATACTTGAGACCTATGTAATCTTATTAACCAATGTCACCCCAATACATTTAATTAATTTAAAACAAACAAATAAATAAACATTCTGAGCTCATATCTTTTAAGATATAAGATATAATCATCTTTAAGTAGTGGGAATGCCAGTCACTTGGTTTGAGATTAGAAAACTCAGATCCTGTGTTCCTGAATAATATTGAGTACATTACCCTTGGTTGAGGTCTTGTTATAGGCCAGGCACTGTATTAAGAACTTCTGTGTTTTTAACTCACAGTTCTATGAGGAAGGAGGAAGAGGCTAAGGCTGTAAAAGACCATTGTTATTATATAACCCATTCCTGTGTTTGATTCAAATAGGTTAGTGCTCTGAGTTCAGCTAAGGTTGGAATCGGTAAGCTTAGGATATGCATTTCTTTGCATCCCCATTTTGCAGTTTGCTGATCATTTGCTGGCCTACCTTTTGGCTGAGAAACCAATATCGGTATTGAAATATCGTCTGTTAGACAACTGGAGGGATACAATTGCAACTTTAACATCTTTGTCTCTTCTCATCATTTAATGGTTGAGTGAGAGCGCATTTAATTTTTCTAATGATCACATTCACAATTAATAGTAGATATTTTTTCTCTTTGGTACAGAAAGGTTTCAGTTTGCCTATGTTGTTTTTTAAAGGATAGTGTACTTATATGTGTTTAAAGTGTAATCCATATGTACGTGTGTGTGTGTATACAATGAAATATTATTCAGTTGTGGAAAAAACAAGGAAATCCTGCCATTTGTGACAACAGGGATGGACCTTGAGGACATTATGCTGAGTGGAATAAGTCAGACAGAGAAAAGCAAATATTGTATGGTCTCATTTGTATGTGGAATCTACAAAACTGAACTTGTAAAAACAGAGCAGCATGGTGGTGACCAGGA